>VXBI01008807.1:46589-83687 GCA_013397375.1 Toxostoma redivivum | reverse complement strand
GGGGGGGGAACCGAGTTGGGATCTATAATGAAAACCATGCATCTGACCCCTCTGGCTGGGGACACAGCCAGAAATCTCATTGTTGGCTTTGACAGAATTGTGTCCTCTCCCCTCAGTGCTTTTTCCCACTGACTGGATTTGACACAGGGGTGTTGGACCTTCCATGGGATGCAGGAACTCTGGTACTGCCAGATTTTGGGGAACCAAACTGTCCTTGGTCACAGGGACGTGGTGATGCACAAACATTCAGCCAAAGCCTTCCTTCCAGAGCAGGTACCCATGGGCTGCCCCAGTTATGGTCCAAGGTCTCAGCAGGCTGCTGAGCAGGTCCTGTCCCTGAGAGAAGTTGGGCTCAGCCACAGCAAGGGCCTGTAGAGCCACTTGGCTTGAACCTATAGGAAGCCAACATAAAGCTCAGTTGTCCTTTACTGATGCCAGAAGAATTTTTGCCTGCATGTCTCCAGGGAACTCCAGTGCTGCCCAGCACAAGCTGCAATATCAGAATTCATCCCTTTGCTGGTCTCAGGGAATGGAGGTGGGATGGCCTTGCAAGACAAGCAAGCACAAACAGCTAAAAAAGCAAGATAAATATGGGACATAAATATGTGATGGTACGGGAGGCGGTACCATAAACTTATTTTATTGCTGCTTGTCTGCAAAGGCCAACATAACTCACTCCCTTTGCCTTGCTCTGTCATTCATGAATAATGAGATGGGCCAAATACACGCCAAGAAATACTTCCTCACACCCTGCACCTGGGCAAGGAAATAAAGGAATGTGGATTTTTAATAATGATCAATGCCCTGCTCTCCTTATCCTGCATAGCTGATGTGGTTTGTACTGGTTACCAATGCAATCTGCTCATTCATGTTAGTTCCTCCCCAGCTGCTCTCTGACTTAGTCCCTCTCCCAGGAGTTTTTTAGGGGTGATACAAGTACAGCAGAGCCCAGATTCTGCAGGCAGAGGGTCTCAGTGTCTCATAAACAGCTCTCAGCCACTGCAGCCCATGCTGTGGGCTGAGCAGGTCTGTGCAAAGACAGCCAGAACAGTGGCAATACCTGTCCTGGGGCTGAATTAACCTGCCCTGCCTCTCTGTGGGACTTTTGGCTCTCCACAAGCCATACAGGAGCACTCACAGAGCCAGTGCCCAGAGGTGCTGGCAAGGGCTTGCCCTGTGCCTCCAGCAGGAGCAGGGAATCTGCCTCCTGGTTTTAGAGAATTGCAAACACTGTGCTAGTTATCCTGGCAGATGTGAAATTAATATTTACTACCCTTCAGCTGAAAATCATCTTCTTCCTACCTGCCCCAGGGGCCTGTGAACACAGGTGGTGTTCTCCTCCCTCCCTGCCCTGGCCAGCCACATCCCCACAGCCTGCTCCAGCCCCTGCATAAACCAACACACACCAGGAAATGTGACAGGCATGTGTGGGACCAACTGTGCCAGAGCCAGAGGGGACAGAGATGGATGAGGTTTGCAGATATGCAAAGCCACAGAGAGGTTCTTGGTGCCTGTGGTGGGGCTGCAGTCCCCAGCCCATTGCTCTGGCACTTGGGCATGCCAGAGCCCACATCCACACATCCCTGACTCCCGAGGGGAAACCACTTCAGAGAGGGAACATCTCTGCCCCTGCACTCACAAGCAGGAGGAGGAGTCAGAGCCAGAGCCACTCACCCTCTGCCAAAGGGCAAAGCAAGAGCAAGGCAGAGAATGGGGAGCAGGGGTCAGCAAAGGGAGCAGAGCTTTTTTCCAGAGCCCACAAGGGAAAATTGCTGTAATGCCATGCACAGGACATCGATGTGCAGGGCGTGCCTGCTGGGTGAAGCACAGGCAGAGAGCTGGTCCCAGCACTAATTCTCTTTCCTTCTGTCACAGTCCAGCACTTCTGAGCCACCACGGTCCCAGGGACAAAGGAAAGCAGGCTGTTCTTGCTGCCTTCCCATGAGTGGGTGACAGCAGCATTTCCCCAGCTAGCTCAGGCTGCATCACCTGCTCCATCTGGGCTGAGAGCTGGAAGCTGTAAATCAAGGTGTCCAGTGGAGGTTGTAAGGGGATAAAGCATCTTCAGTAAAATTTCTCTGACAAGTAGTCACAGCTGAGATATCACTTGATGAATGGCAGCAGAATTCCCGATGCAAGGTAATGGATTCTCCGTGGCTGTGAGCAGACTGAGCTCTGCTGAGGCTGACAGGGCTTTAGGACATCTGTCACTCAAGCAGGGAGGAGGGACCCAGCCACACACCCCTGGCATGTCCCCCTGCACCCCTCAGCAGGAGCAGCACAGGTAGCTTTTCTCTCCCAGTCACCCCCAGCTAGTGAGCTTAATGACTTTGTCATTAAGCTATCAAACATAGAATCATTAGTACTGCTCCTGTCAGGAGTACTTCTCTCTGCTCCACTTCATGGTCCATGCAGATAAAAAAGAAGTAGGTAATTGCCTCATCTATCAAGGATGGTTTCTCCAGAGCAGAGCCAACAAGCAGTGACAATCAAAATGGTTTGATCTCTTTAGATTGGTTTGTAGCAAATTGAAAGAGTGTTAAAAAGTGGAGATACATAGACCATGACACCCACGCCAGGTGCCAGCACATGGGGCTCACACTTTATCAGATTATGTCCCTAGAACTGGAGCCAGCACCACAGCTGAGCTCTGCTGTGATGGGAAGATTCCCAGAGTTCAAGAGATACAGGAGAAATTTCATGTCCTATTTAAAACCAAGAACCCCAAGGGTTATTTTCAGGATGGTGGGAATGTCCTTGGCCTCATGGAACAATCTCCAGCCAATCAGGATGTACAGCCACCCTACAATAAATCCTCATCCCCATTTATGACATGATTATAAATGTTATAGTAGGAAGTGTAACAGAGGAAACAGTCCCAGATACGGCTTGGAAAAATAATCAGAGCAGGGCCTTCCATTTCTCTTTGCTTTCCTGGAGATACCAGGAATTTCAATAGATGTAGTACATCTCTGAGATACTCTGATACTCTGCCTGCTGAGCAAGAGCTCTAAGAATTATTTGGGCTATAAAGAACTGAGGTTCTCATAGGCATCTTCTTAGAACTAAAGAATTGCATTTTAACTTCAAAACCACTTATAGTGTCTCAAAAATATAATGCAGGTGCCTAAATTCACCCAGCTGGAGCACAAATTGAGTGAGGTTTACTTTGTTTGTCTTCTACCTTCACATTTTTTCTCTGCCAGCTTCATGTGCCTCAATGTCCTGACTTCTAATCTTCCATGTGGGGACAAGTACCTGGCTCTGCCTGGACAGAGGTGCCACTAAGAGCCAGCTCTCACCTAAAGAACAGTATCATGGCCCTGATCTATTCATGACACCAATATGCCCACCTTGCTCATATCAGACCCAACACAGAATTGTCTCATACATTGGGGAAGAAGATTTCTGAGAGGTGAGGTCCATTTTCCAGCTCAAGACTTCAGTGCTCAGCAGATGTGCTTGACGGGGCAGGAATTTAGGCATAAAAACTTGCTTCTCACTAAAAAAAGAAGTTTAAACCTCATTTATTCCTGGGAAAGGTCCAGTGTCATTTTGTGACTGGCTGTGGGTGATGCATAACTCAAGCATGCTGGAAAACCAGTCTGGTTTGCACCAAGGGACAAAAATATGCATTAGAGCTGAGGACTTTCCCTCCATATTTCCTTTCTGCCAGGCCCAGCCACAGAAGCTTGTTCAGCTGAGGAGAATGATAGAGCAGCTTTGAGGAGTGTCTGGCATCCAGTCAGGGTCAACACATTACAACGTGCTCTGGTGATGCTCCAGATACAACCTGCACTTGGCAAAAGTCTATAATAAACACCACTGCAAGACAATTCCTGTCATTTCAAGGAGATTCTTGTCAAAGAAAGCAAAAAAAAAAATTAAAATCAAGAGATGAAGGAGAAATCCATAGACTAAGATGATACTTGGATCAGGTTCTGTTTCAGGCTCTATTTATTAGCTGGAGCAGAGGTCCAGGCTGTGTTTTGGGATGTTCAGAGCCCCAGGGAAGGGACTTCTGAAGACCCTGAAAGTCACTGAGTGCCATGAGCTGCTAAGCAGCATCTGGGAGCTACAAAAAGTTACCAAGCCTCCTAAACTCTCTTCTTTCTTCCTTTTCTGGATGATGAGAAATTTTTTGGAGCACTGAACCAAACTTGTACTTCCCTCCCTTATGCTTCCACTCTCACTGTGCCCCTTCCTGGGTTTGGTAGCAATCTACAGTGACAGCACATCATTTAAGAAGAGGGGAAGGGTGACATTTCCTAAGCACCGGGACTTTTTGAGGTTTGATAGAGATGACAAACTTTATCAGGATGAAGATCTGGGATTTCTTGTGCATGACCCTAAAATGGGGAGCACAAGAGACTCACATCCTTGGCAGGGAGGACATCAAGGTGAAATTGTTAGCTGGCACCAAGCTCCCAAATAGTCCCCACTGGTGTGACAACACCTCCTTGGTGAGCACCAGGGTCTGCTAGGGGGCTGAGATGTATGAACATCCAAAACAGGGGTCAGCTCAGGCACTCAGGAGGATCTCAGCTGTGCTTCCTAGCAGGTAATGCTCAAGAACTACATCCTTCTGACACACTGAGTTGGACCTGTAATCCAAAATCTGCCACTGTTACAGAAATTGCTACACAGGAAAAAATCTCACGTGGCTGTTACCCTTTAGCACTTTGACTTTATCTTCACAGGAACTTGCCTTGCTGCTAATATAGATTAGATTAACACTGACAAGGAACATGATGGAGTCTAACCAGGTCAGACAGCTGGAGAGCTGCTCTGATGATGTTTAAACCAACTAGCACATTTTGGGGGTGTGTGGGGAATTGGTTTTGGTTTAGTGTGGAGGACAGGGCCAACCCAAGGCAATGGGAATAAGTGGGACCTGGCAATTTCCAGGCATCTTTGCCTGTATCTGTATTTTTCCCATGCATTTATATGCCCTTAAAATCTGCAGACAAAGTGGGAAATTCCTAGAAATACCTCTTACCTTTCAAGGTACTCTCTGTCTCCAGGGTGACATCATCAACTGCAGTACATGGAGCTACACTTAGAAACTCCACAATGAGGGTGGGGAGGCACTGGAGCAGGTTTTACAGAGAAGATGGGGCTGCCACATCCCTGGAAGTGTCCAAGGCCAGGCTGGATGGGGCTTGGAGTAACCTGGCATAGTGGAAAGGGTCCCTGCCTATGGCAGGAGGGTTGGAATGAGATGATCTTTGAAGTCCCTTCCCACCCAAACCATTCCATGATTCTATGTTTCCATTGTAGATGCAGCTTGAAGTCTTTGTGATAGCAGAGATTGGTGTGGAGCATTTAAGTTTTGCAGGCTGGATCCCAAAGAGGGAGAGTGATTATTCCTGTGGGGCATTAAAAGTGTTCTAGGCTCTTGGATGGGATCTGTGTATCCTACATTAGGTCGAAACACCTCGCCAGTTTAAGTTGCTGTTTTCAGAATGGGTGACTGCAGCCTTACAGACAGAGCTGCCACTTCCCAGCTGGTGGAAGAGGTCATCAGAGATGGTCAGCTTTAAGAGCCTGAGGATTTGTCTGAACCAACAGCTGAAAATCCTTCAGTGCTTTCCTTGGACTTTGGCCACTACAGGCAAGCTCCAGGTTGGCAGTACTGCACTGCATTTTGTATTGTTTTGATGTCTGGCTACAGTCTGCTTTGAATAAGTGTCCATGAAAGATGCAGCCCTGATCATACATTGGAGTCATTTCAGTGTTGGCCAGGAGATGAAGGATTAGGACTGGCCTTGGAAGTGCTACTTTTTTATCCCTCTTACTCTTCCTGTGCCAGGTGGCCTTGGTAAACTCACTCAACACTTCTTTTGCAGCATCTCATTCACAGGAGTAGCATTGCCCTACTCCATCTTCCCAAGATTTGTCCTCTTTCAGTGTTAGGCTTTATTATTGATGATATTCTTCATCTGTTCAGGTAAAATATTAAAGGTTACATCTTTTAAAATACTAAAAAGTGAGAAAAGCCTTCTCTCCTTGGGTTTATAACCTCTTGCATACTCAGGGATTGGTGTAATTTAAATAAAAAAGGGGGTTGGTGGAGAATTCCAGCCTAATTACACATTACAATGGTGTTGTGCTGCTTCTGGGAGACCAGCCAGGCATTTGGAAAGAGGTTCAGCTCCCAGCGGGGGTGAACTGACAGGACAAAGGAGAGAAGGCTGGAGAGTAATCAGACAGAAAATGCAACCAGAGGAGGGTGGCCCATCTTCAGCCAGGAGCTGGCAATATTGCCCACACCAGGCAGCAAGGACACAGCAGGCATGTGGCCAAGCTCAGAGGTAAATCTGGGTCACTGTGGTTTGAATTCAGGTGCCCTGGGCTGTGCCTGCACCTCGCTGAAAGCCTGGCACCAGGAGCACACTGAGTCACAGCTGAGCCTCTCACTCGCCATGGAACACCTCAGAGGTGTTTCAGTCATCCCAGCACAGCTCCTAAAGCTCTGCTCCCTCTGGAACACCTCAGAGGCACTTTCAGTCATCTCAGCAGTGCCAAAGAGTTTTGCTCCCTCTCGAACACCTTGGAGGACCTTTCAAAGTTCCATCCTAACACAGTGCCCATGACCTCTGGTTCCTCTCTCATCAGTGCAGCAGCTCTGCATGTTCTGTCAGAACCTCACTCACTTCCAAGATGCTGTTAAAGTCATCTCCCAGCTTATCCCTCTTGCACAAATTCCCAGGGCAGAGGTAGGACACAGGACCACCTTCCCACACTCTCCCTACATCCATGAGGTTTCCCTGGCCAAGACCAGCAGCTGAGGATGGTTTATAGGCACTGAACTCGTGTGCCTTGCAGACAGGAGTTGGTCTGGGCTTTCTCAGCATACAAAGCACAGAAAAGGGTGTCCTGGCAGCTGGGTTTGAGAGTTCTGCTTAAGTGACTGTGAAGGGCCAGATGGACTCCAGCTCTGAAGACCTGAGTGCCCTATTTAGTTGGGATGCAGTGGGTTTTTGTGTGCAGGCTGTTTCACTGCTCTCCAGCCCTGGTTTGGAGGACTCCATCCAGGCTGGACCTCCAGATCCATTCAGCCCAGCCAACAGACTGCAGGAACGAGTCTGGGGAGCTGAACAGCGAGGAGCCAACCCATTTCACCAGCCCTTCAGGTGGCAACAATCCTTTCCAGGCCACAAGCCCATGAGCAGAAGAGGAGAAAGACTCCAGATTTCATCCTCAATCCTGAAAGTTGTTCACACTACCCCTGTTCCCCAGCATTAGGAAGGACAATGTTCCCTTATATGGTGAAGGAGGAGTGGGGAATATCTGCAGTACATTCTCACATCTGTGCTCAGCTGAGCCTGGCAGTGTGTCCTTGGGAATGCAGAGGTTGGAACTGCCAAGAGCTGTGGAGCAAAATGCCTCCACCCTGCTTTGAGAAGGGGGCTGAGCAGATAGGGGTGGAAACACTGCAGAATGGGTCATGTTAAGCAACACTGCTCCATGGGTCTGTGCTGTCTGATCTGGGATGTTTTCCCCTGCAAGCCTGGAGCCCAGTGGGAAAAGGTGACTTTTTTACAAATGTGAAAGCAACAAGAAGAAAACTCTTCAGGGCCAGCTCCTGTGGAAGTCACTAAAATGGGGCATGTAGATCCTGTTCTTACTCAAACAAATAAGTGCAGGTTCCCCTAATGAAATCCTTCAACATCTTCTTGTCTGATATGAAGGTCAAGGTTTGAAATTATGGAGGCTTAGGAGGAAAAAGTACAAGTTCTCCAGGGAAAAATGAACAAGACCTTTGGAGACTGTGAAGTGCCAGATGGACTCCAGCCCTGAAGGCTTGAGGGACTTGCCCTAGGGATATAGAGAGGGAGATGCTGCCACATTTCTCTGCTGACAGAGAATTGTGGAGATTTAAATGCCAATACCTCATGCACAAGACACATCTGAAGGGTTGCCCAGGCAGTTTTTGCCTAATTATTGACAAAGCTCTTCATTGATTTCTCACACCCAGAGGTCCAACCTTCTTCCAGAAAGGATTAGCTACTCAGTAGAAAGGTTTGGGTTTTGCAGGACCCTCATATGCACGTTGAAGAGACCTAAGCATGGTTTTAAGTGCAGTCCATGAGTCTGAGAGTCCATTGGGACAGCAGAGAGGAATGTTCTGTTTAGGTCACTTGTAGCTGGCTGAAAGAGACACACACAGTTTCAGAACCCAGCAGAGCTGCTCATAAGCCCTCTCACCACCTCTGCCCCCAAGGATCTATGGATGCTCTGGAAATCAGAGCCTGTCTGTATCCAACTCCACATTTGAAAAACTAAACAGAGGCACTCTGATTTTCAAAAGTGCCAAGCACTTTTAGTTCCTTTTTCTCCTAATGGCCTTAGCTGCTTTTTAAAAAGTAGAACACTTGGAGAAAACCTTTAACGTGTAACTAGTGTTTGGGGAACATCCTGTTCCAGAATACAGCTTTACACATCAGAAAATGGTCTGATTTGCAGGAAAGACCTTTCCTCCCATAGAGAAGTTTTTGAAAGACAGGCAGTAACTAATACCAGGCAGTAACCCATCCAGTGTCACCCAGCACAAAAGCCCTCCACCTCCACATCCTGGAGATTATGCAGCCCCAGGAAAACCTAAAACCCTACTGTTGTGATGGAAATACCCCAGCACTCTGATTTTGTCCTGCAGGTTGTATGAAATATGTTTGGCAGCACAGTCCGTGCCTTTTTCAGGTCAGCCCTGCTCTGCCTGTAAACATTTTGTCCCTTTTTGCCAGCTCTGTAGCAAAAACATTCCAGTCCAAACACCTGGAGGGAAAACTGCTTTCCCTCTGTTGGGACAGAGGTGATAGGACAAGGGTGCAGAGGAAAAGTTGGGTGCTGGCTAATTAGGCTTTATTATGAGCAGGTAATTAAGTGCAGCTGCAGCAGACACAGCTGCTGTGAGGGACATGCTCCTATTGTATGGATGTCCCTTAACTCTGTGGTTCTCTAGGAACAGCCCTGAAGGATGATGGAGGAGGGGAAGCAGACTCCAAGTCCCAGGAGTGAGGTAGCACAGGAAGGGAATTCTGAGACTGGCCTGTGGTACAGCCTGGACTTTCAGGCTGTTGTTCAGACTCAGAGCAGTGAATAAAAAGTTCCTTTTACTGCCAGTGCCATGATGTGTGTGTGCACTGCAGGTCAGCCTGGGTCAGGGGTCCTGCGTTCCCCATCTCCAGAGCATGGCTGGGATACAGCCATCAGCAGGAACAACCTTCTCGGGAAAAGAACATCAGGGGGAAAATGGCCTGGATTAAATGGATTCAGACAGGTTCCCCAACCTCTGACAGTCTTCATACCTGTTCTGCCTCCTCCTTGGTGGGAGAATGTCAGATGTGTGATGTGCTCACTGCAAACCCTCTGCTGCCACACCCAGTGGGGCAGTGAGTACAAAATCCATTCCCTCTCCCTTCAAAGGCTCCCAATTCTTGTTTCTAAACTAAATTTCCCCTGGATCTGTCAGTTCTATTACAGTCAGAGAGGATGCCAACAATGAAACACAGCCTTGGCATGTCAGTGTTTCTCACAGTGAATAATCAAAACCAATGACATATCTCAGTGCTAAGATCCTCTGAGACATCCTCTGAAAATCCACCAGATCCTGAAGTGGAACAATCCCTGTTTCACACACATAAATATGATTTAATTTGCTCTGTGTGAGGCTCTGGGGATGCTGCAGGGATGGAGTTCCCCTCAGCCGAGGACCTTGCAAACACATTTAGAGACAAGATCCCTGCTCCAAGGACCTTCACCCAACCTTGCACAGCTGATGGGGTGAAGGCGAGAGAAAATCCTGTTCCCAAAATATAAGGTGGAAGCGCCCTCTTGTGTTTTTGGAGGGATCGCTATCCAAAAATAGGTGGGTGCACGCTCTCTACAGATGGTTTTGCAGAAGTAGGAAACACCTTGGCTACCTAAAGGATAGAAGGTGGAGGACAGGGAGTGCTCCCAGTGTTCCAAAGCTCCATCTCTTACTGTAAATGCAGTGGAAAAGGCAGTGCAGGGGTAGAATGGAAATGGTTCTATCACAACAGAGAGACACCCAGCAAAGAGCCCAACCACACCCAGGCAGAGAGATGTGGGAAGGAAAATGCCAGGTGGGGGACAGCAGGAGGGGATTTGGGAAAGTAAACTGAACAATTATGTTTTCAGAGCATTTTTCTAAATCCTTTCCAGAGTGGGATGTGGTTGGGAGGCTGGCTCAGGGCACCTCCCAATGAAGTTTTTATGCCATGAATCTGCTCTTTTACCTCCCACTCCCCACTCTGCTTGGCATAATGCTCCTTCAAATCCAGGGAGAGCAAGGAGGTGTGTAACACTGATGGCCTCCATCCTTGGAAAAGGCCCTGACAAGGCTCTGCCTTGTCCCTGGACACCTTCACAAGCTTGAGCATCAGCAGAGGGGACAGAGCCCTTTGTCCCCTGTGCTCACTCAGCTGAGATGCATCAGGGGGATGCAGATCTCCATGCCAAGGCAGAAGCAAACTCAGGGCAGATGGTTCAGGACAACCCCCATGGTAAAAAATCTATTTGGGAAAGACTTATCTGGAAACAACACCTTGATAGCCTCCAAAAACCTACCACTTTTAATTGTCTGCCTTCTTTGAATGGACAAACTTCCCAAATGCCCTTTGGGTTAGCCTTGGCTATTCTACAATGCACCCTCTGGAGTCAGGGGAGCAGTGAACAGCAGTCCTTCAAGGTGAAAAAACCATAACAACCCAATATTGATTATGTAAAACGTGGAAATCTCATGACCAACACCCTATTTAGAGTATTTGCCTCTGCAGGAATGAGGACAAGACAGAGACAAGGCTGTAAACAGAGAAAGAAAGCTCAGAAATGCAAAGAGGTCACAAGCAAGGAGAGGGGAGAATGAATCAGGGCTTTGAGCCTCTGCAGCTGGGGGTTTATCCACAGCATCTGTCCACAGGTAACCCTGAGTTTCCCATGCTGGCAGCAGAAGTATCTGGCTGAGCAGAAGGAAAAACCAACCTTCCCCCACTGTGTGAGCTCTGGGCTCGCTGACTCCTCTCTATCAACAGCCCCCATGTCCCAGAGGGGTTTTGTGGGTTTTTGTCTTGTCAGAGGCACACAGGCTCCTGAGGGCACACCCCTGACACTCTGCTCCAAACATCCCCACAGCTCTCCTGGTGGGGACATCCCTGGGGTTCCCTGTGTTTGGCAGCTGTGGGATGCACACAGGCAGCCCCTGAGTCCCCCAATGCACCATTTCCTGTGGCCAGAGAGCACTTTCTGTATTTTGAGTTAATGGTGGTACCACAGGCTGGGTGGTTTCAGGCTTCACAGATCTGTTTAGAGAAAAAAAGAAGAGCTGGAAGCAATCTTTTATTTTTACCTTTTCTGCCTCCCAGAGACTCGCAGAAGCACGCCACTGTTAATAATAACAATAATAATAATAATAATAATAACGCTGAATAAATCTCACTCAGAGCCTACTTTGGTATGCAAATGCTCCCTCCTTATTTGCATCTTTCCAAAGATGCATGCAGATATGAAACCAGATCTATTCCTTAACAGTTGCATAAGGTTGGCATGTGAAGCCCTTCAAGATAATTACATAGGATTCAGGATTCAGCTCCTCAGTGAGGACTTGCAGGCATTAAAGTGAAATAAAACTGATACCCAGCCAGCTCATCTATAGTCTGCAAGCCCTTGCAGCCCACTGAAAAAAAAAAAAAATCTGCACCTTTCAACCTTACAGTTCCTGATTCCTGATTCCCTCTGATGCCTGATCTTGAAGGTCAAACTAAGCTTGAAGAAGGAAAAAAAAAAAAAGCTGTTTTCCAGGCTAATGTGAGCAGTTTGGAGTCCTGGCACATGGAAGACTGATGCAATTCCTCCCCATTCCCCATGCCCTGGCCCAAACCCCTTTCCCTGCTCCTAACCACACTCCAGGAGGGAGCTGAGCCCTTGGACCAGGAGCTGGAGGCAGTGACAGCTGCCAGGTGCCCCAGCCAGCTGGAGAGAGGCTGAGGATGGAGCAGGGCTGTGAGAGCCAGCCCCGGGGAGCAGCCCCAGCTCCCCCCAGCATCCCTGGATCCTGCTGCAGCCCCTGTGCTCCAGATGCACTCAGGGCAGACCCCAGCTGAGAGCCATGGAGCAGAACACACATTTTCCTCCTCGGGAGACAGGGGAAGCTGGGTTTGCTGCTGGGGTTTCAGCAGCAGTGCAGTGATGCAGGACTTGAGCTGCTCCTTGGCTCCCAGCCCACTCTGCTGAGCCTGGCATGGGGAGCAGCTCCTTCTCACCCACACACACCCTCACATTCCCCAGGCACATCTTGACACATTTCTCAGCTCTCTGCTGCAAGGCTCGTGGTCAGGGCTGGCAGGCAGCAGCCATTCAGCCAGATCTCCCAGAGTTGCTCCCTTTCCTCTGAGTCTGCATTTTCAGGTTCAAGAGTTTGTTTCTAGTGCAGGCACGGGGAGGAGGGGTGGAAATACACAGTTATGGTCACCAAACCTTTGCACTCTTTTCAAACAACCCAAAAATACACTGCAAACTGTGCACAAGGGCGTGTTTACCAGGGATGCTGAGAGGCTGCTGTTGCCTTTCCCCTTCCTTCAGCATCAATCAGGGCACTGTGTATGCTCCAGGCTCTTCAACAAAACAGGGATAAGCCTCATATTGTGTGGCTTTTGCCCCATATTTGCCCAAAGAGTACAAAAGCACAGGGTATGCACACTGTGCAGTTTGCAGACACACACACACAGAGCCCCCATGGTGTCTTAGAGGCAGCCAGGAAATATTTCCTCCTCACAAGAAATGTATTTTTGCTGGTTTTAATTTTCAGAGCTTCCCAGGGGGGAAATAAAAAAAGATACTTTTCAATGAGAAACTGAAGCCTGAACAATCTGTGGTTTCGCATTTTGCTGGGTGGAAAGAGGGTGGAAGGAACATCCACCTCTGAACACTTTCATAAAACCATCACAGGCAATCACCCCTTTTCATGGGGAAAAGCCTGTGAAATAAAAACATGATCAGCCCAAAGGGACACTGCAGGGATACAGTCAGAATGTGATGGTTTATGCACTAAAGATTGAAAAGATGAGATTTTCCCTTGAGAAAAAGCAGTGCCTGGGATGAGCAGAGCACTCAGCACAAGGAGAGTCACACAGCTTTTAGCTGCGTGGGCTTATTGTATTCAGAATTAAAGGTAGCTCTAGTTCTTCCTTTCTTTCCTTCTTTTCTTCCTTCTTTTCTTCCTTACTTCCATATAAACAAGCAGTTTCCCTGCTGTGATAAATGAGGAAAACTTAGGGGATGTCTATACCAATGGAAAGGTATGGGAGAAATTAAGGGGATTTGGGGCATGGTCATTTGACTTTGAGAACAACTCAGGAAAGTCTGGGGTGATGATCCACAGACCTGGCTGCAGGAATGTGTCCTGCTGTGTGGGGGAAGCTGATGTTCCCCTCCCAGTCATCAGCATGGTCAATCACTGGATCAGGAGGGGTGGACTCAGCTCAGGATTCCCCCAGATGGAGACAGCTATGGGGGTGGGCAGAGAACCCACCTGGAGCAGAGAAAACAGGGTTTAAGCAGCAGCATTTTGGGGTGGTGAGTCTCGTTCTAAGGGGAGCTCACACCCCTGGGATTAAGGTGCACCACGAGATGCTGTGAGCATTGAGAGGAGCCCATCGAGGTGCACATCTGGCCATGGTGGAGATGAGTGATCTGCAAGTGCCTGGAAGGAGCAGTAGAGAGGGGGGGTTTGGTCTCTTTTCCCAGGTAACAGGGATAGGATGAGAGGAAATGGCCTCAAGTTGCACTAGGGGAGGTTGTGGTTGGAAAAATTTCTTCGCCAAAAGGCACTGAAACCATCTGCCCTGGGAAGTGGTGGGGTCACCATCCCTGGAGGGATTTAAAAGGTTTTAGATGTGGCACTTGGGGACATGTTTTAGTGGTGGACCTGGCAGATCCGGGTTAATGACTGGGCTTGATGCCCTCAAAGTCTTTTCCAACCTCAATGATTCTCTAATTCTCTTTCATGCACAGGGAGATGCTCTGGTGTGGCAAGGAGAGACATCATCAGGTATTGCTCGAGGCCAGCTCTGGTGCTCAGGGAGGTGGAGGCTGTGTCTGAGTGCAGCCCCACACCATCAAACACCAAAATACATCAAACACCAAGCAGACCTGCTGCTGTCCCTCAGCCTGCCCCTGTGCACCACGAGACAGCCAAATTTGGGCAGCATTTCAGGGGGTTATCTACTCACAAACTGTGTCAGGTCCTACAGGCTGTGCCAGTGCTGTTCTCAAAATCAGACCCTGAAACTAAACCAAGGGCATCAGAAGCCTTTTCTCCTTCTCAGTGTATCAGGACCAGTGTTTCATTTCTTACAGTCCAGAATGAACTTCATTTCACACACCCTGTGGTGGTGGGTGGATCTTTTGTAACACTGATGTCCTGAGAGCCACATCTTGGCCCCACTGAGCCAAGATTTGCTGCATTTCACTTACAGAGGGCAAACAGCAGCTGGAATTGGCCTGGGATGTCCCCATACCCTGAGCCCTACATCCTTGGCCATCTCTGCAACTCAACCATCACCTGAACTTGAGAGCATGGAGTCAAAAAAATTTCAAAATTTGTATCTTTTCATTTCCTTGGGGAAGCCAGGAGCTACTTCAAGTGGAAATTGCGACCACAAAACCCAGAAACTACAAAGTTCCCTCCCAAAAATCCAAGCATTCTACCCTGCATGAAAGAAAACCAGAAGAAAAACCTGGCAAGCAGGGAATATTCAAAGAGAATGTGCATTCATGAAGGCTCTTGCAGCAGTTTTCCTGTGGCATTTGTGTTCCTACATGTTGGGGTGAAACTGGAGCCCCACAGACCCAGGGGTGAGCACACTCCTCAGCACGTGCCAGGGCTGTGGAAGCTCATTCAAATGGACCAAGAAATGTGCCAGCTGCAAATGCAGAGACAGGTCTTTTCAAATAAGCCCCATTAGTTCCACATGTGCATTTGATAGATAATTTTTTTTTTTTGGGTTATGTAACATGAAACCAATAATTATGGAAATGAGTGTGAGGATCCAGATAGTCTCCAGAAAAAGGCAGAGAGAGGGAGAGCAAACAATACCAGAGACTTTGCAGGGACTTTTTCCTCCCTTAATGCACCCATCCTCAGCACACTGCTCGTGCAGAGCCCTACTCAGCAGACCAAAGGAAAGGAATTGGCTCTGGGAGCTTCATCTCCCTGGAGCTGCACAGGGCCTTCAGCTGCAGGATTAAAATCTGGCTGTGCACTCACATATCCAGCCCTGAGGCCACACAGGCAAATGGCTCTCCTCACCCTCAAAAAATGTGGAGAATGTGCTGGAAAGAGTGCAAACTCTGGTTCTTCCCTCAACTGCTTGTAGCTAGTTTGCTGTGAATTCCTTGGTTGGGGATCAAATCTGGAGGAAACAAACATCACAATCAGTATTTTTCAGAAAACCATTTATGCATCAATCTGTGTATAACAAAGAGCAGATCTCTATTCACACCCAAACTGATTTATTCTCTCATGCTTGCTCACACCCCACCATCCCCACTGACACTGCTCTGACAAGCAGAGTACAAATCTGTGTGCAGCAATGCTGGGCACATGGGGAGGAAAGAAACAGGAGCAGAGAGTTTTTTAGTGGGAATACAGCTATCAAAACAACATTATACAATTGGGGAAAAAAGTTAAAAAAAAAAAAAAGTAGAGGTGATTATGTGAACTTCTGTCCCTGTCTGGTCAGCACAAATCTTGTGTGGGCTTAGGTCAGTCCATTTGACACAGCCAGAAATTATTGTCTGTGTTAACCATTAGTAGCTCAAAGTTCCCTATGAGCTATCTCTGTTCCCTGCCAGTGCTCCCCATGTCTCAGGGAAATGTCCATGTCTGTGTTGGAGAGCTCAGGAATGAGACACCAAACCTCCCCTTCCAGCCTGGGTGCTCCCCACACAGAATCTGCCTCCAGCAAACAAAACCAAAAAAGCAGAGTTTACTGCTCTTAGAGCAATCACAGTTGGCTGGTCAGGACAGGTGCTGGGCAGGCAGTGAGGCCTCAAAGTGCCTGGAATAAAACTCCAGCCCCAAGCCTGGAAAAGCCCTGGGATGCAATCACAGGACAAGGAAGGGTGGGTGGTTCTAGCAGGTGTGACCCAAAGGAGGAGCATGGAAGTGGCATCATCTGCTGCCTGTGGAAGCATCTGGAAGACTTCCTACCACCCTTCTCATATTCTGCAGGGAAACCCCCATTGTCTGAGGGAAAAGGGTGTGATTTGGCTGTTTATCACCAGAGGAGGGAAAAGAAAGCTTGGATTCCTAAAACCTCTCAGCTGCCTTTTCTGTCCAGGTGTCATCAGGATAGAGACACACATAAGCAATGTGGTTGTTCCCACCTTTCTGCAGGAAACAGAGGAGGTATTTGAGGCTGGCTGCTCTTTCTAGCTCAGCCACCAGTTTTTTTAGAGTTAAGGACATCTGGAAAGGCCCTTCCAGAGGTACAGTCAGTGCTGAACTGTCTGCTTCCCTTGGAGAACAGGAGAAGAACAGCCAGAACACAGCCTGTGTCCCAAATATGTCAAGGGTTGCTGGAAAGAGAATTTGGGGACCACAGAGGTGCTGAATGATCCTCACAGCACCTCTTCACCCCTTGTCCTCCACCTGGGGGAACTGCTGAAACTCAAAAATCACATCCCAGCAAAGATCCCTGCTTCTTCAAGGTATCTCCTCCAAATTCTCACAAGGCAAGGCACAAACCCCAGGAGTCTTCAAGAGTGATTATTTCCCTTCCTTGGTCATTGGAAGAAAAGTTGTTTTGGGCACTGGTACCTCTGTCCCTCCATCCTCTAACTAGTCCCCCACTGCCTTGATTTGCTACCTGGAGGCAAATCAGTGTGATTCAGGCCCCTCTTCCTAGTAACATGTCAGCATGAAGAATTCCTGCCCATCTTCCCACAGATCCTTGCCAACAGAGCAAACCCAGAGCACCACTAATGGTGAAGGCTGAAATCCTGGGAGATGAGCGAGGCCCCCAGCAGAGACAGTAGCTGAGGAATCAGCCTAAGGCTCTGTAATCCTGGCAAAAGCAGCCTCAAAACACACTTTATCTATCGAGGGTGCCTCAGAGCTGTGCAGGGAATTGTTTCATGCAGCCCTTTTATGGGGAGAGGAGCTGGAGAGCAGTAGTCCCCGAAATAATTCATGAGGCTTTTAGCAGCCTCTATTACTCACTATTGGAAGGACTGCAGTGCTCATTGTTTCATTCTGGCAGCCAAATCCTCCTCCACTAGAAAAAATAACCACCAAGGATGCATCCCAGCTTCTGAGCTTTGGGTTGCTCACAAAATTAGAATCTTTCTATCCTCCATCATATTTGCCTCTTGATAACCCAGCAGCTGCTACAGTCACTGGAACTTCCCCATTACCATGCAGGGCATCCTGCCCAGTCCTCCAAAAACTGAATTGTCCATCAGTTCAGGGAGACCCTGGGAGAACACCCCACAAGCCTGGCACAAACCTGAGCTGTACAAAGCCAGGGCTCAGCTCCAGGCTGGTCTTAGGCACTGCTGAAAGGAACACGAGTGACACCATGACCAGAGGCCACCATGTGGAACCAAACTTGTATCTATCCACAGGACGGAGAATTAAAACCATTAGGGCTTCTAAGTCGCTTTAGATGCTGAAATAAAAGCTCAGAAAGGAGGTTTGTTCCAGTAAGAACTGAATCAGAACAGATGGAGAAGTGAGAGCTATTATTTCCTACAGCAATGACACGGACACTCCATTTGTTTATCCAGACCTCTGCCTTGCCCTTGACTCACTGGCTTCTCATCTCAAAGGTTTCTTGCTTAACTTACTCATTTCTGGGTAAATTATTTTCCAGCTTTTGATGTCAAATGTAGCTTTTCTTGTTCAATATAAACCAACATAGCGATCTGCTCTTATTTGTGCACTGGCTTTGCTGCTTGGTCAATTTTCCAGCACAAGCAGAATAAATCCCAAGGAGAACTTTGCAGTAACCCAGTTGTTGTTAGGTGAAAAGCAGGTTTTTAGTGGCCATGGTGCTTTTTGAGAGGTTGAGGAGGCTACTTTTGCCAAGTCTGACTTTAATCAAACTTAGATTTTGGCTAAATCCCCTCAGATGGTGCTGCCCTATGTTTCCCCTAATAGTGAATTATTTCCATTCATTTCATCTGGACCCTGGCCTGCCTTTCATTTTTGCCAGGAGGAGCAGTGTGTTCCCTGGAGCTGTTAACACCCCAGAGAGAAACCCTCTCCTGCAGCTCCTGCTGAACTCCCCAGCAAAGCCACGAGCCCAGGGGACCACAAATTGAACTGAAAACATTCTCTGGTTTGGAGTATGGGCATATGACCTGTGCCAGAAGCATCCATTTAAAAATCCCCTTGTTACAGTGGAGCTCATTCTGAGACAAGGTGGGGACAGAGATTCCAGCAGCTTCCCACCTAAATCAGGCTCCAGCTTTGGGTCTAGATGGCTGTGGGTGCCCCAGCCAGGATCTGAACTTACCTGATTTTTTGGGGAGGGATGAGACCTCAGTAATTGGCAAAAAGCTGACAGGAGGAGGGAAGAGGCTTCTTCAGTGCCAGCTCTCCAATTCAACACCATCCCCACTTGCACATCAGCTTTTAATATTTAATTGTAGCTCTGCCAAGGGACTTTGCCTCCTCTCCTGCACAGGAGGGGGAGAGGAAGGAGTCAGCAGCGTGGTGCTGGAGAGCCCCAAGGAGACTATCAAATGGCAGATCTCAGGCACGGGGAAGCGCTCTAGCATGTAAGTGATTTTACACAAAAACCCCTCCCAGATCACAGGAGATGGAATGAATTAATATCAGAAAAAATCCTGTAAACCCTTAGCAACTGGGGAATGCTGTGCTGGCTGTGGAAACTGCTCAGGGTGGGCTGAGAAGGGGTATTTTCATCAACTGCCTGTATTTAAGGGAAAGGAGGGATAGGGAATGCTGTTCTCCTAACAGGCTCATTTTGCCACAAAGTAAATCCCTGGAGGGCCCTTAACCTGGAATTGTTTAATGTTAGACACCACCACAAAAATGGGAAACAACCCCTTAACTGTGGGAGATGGGAGCCTGTGATCTGACAGATCTGTCTCTTCTCTACCACCATGGGAAATGACCTGGAAAACAAAAAAAAAAAAAAAAAAGGAGATTTTTAAAGCAACTAGTCTTTATATCAGATGTCTTAACAGGCACGAGAAGGGAAGCAGATATTCACAAGTTGCTGAATGACATTCTTATCCCTCCGAAAATCTGTCCCTTTTGAGTGCATCTGGAAGTGGACACCCAAATATGGGTGGACAATGACTGGACACTGAATAATATTCAGGCCACAGCCACAGTAACTGCTGATGAAACATTTTTTTTTTACAAATGTGGCTTTTAGAACAAATACTTTCAAAATGTAAATACAAGTACTTAATAATCCTGTAGTTCAAATGTCTGTGTCAGTGATTAAAAAGCAATTACATATAACTTGTAGGTCCCCAGAGCTCTGTCTACATTCAGAAAATGAACCCCAGATGACCTAATGTACTTCCAAGTGTCAGATCAGTCACTGCAAATACAATGCCTGAGACTTCTGCTGCACATTGCTGAAGTCTGGAAAACAAGAATATTTTTGGCAGAAGAGGCCAAGGGGTACTTAGAGCTCCAGTAACTGTCTGAATCCAGAGCTGGTTCAGGTCTGTGTGACACTGGAAACATCAGAAAATTTTAACTAATGATGCATATGCAAATTACATGAAATAATTTTTAAATTATTTAAAGCTAATTTTCTTCACGTCTTTTTTTTCTTCACATCTCTCACTGTCATAGAGATGAACTTGGGGATCTAAGAGAATGAGATAAGTGGTAGACAGAGTAGAAAAGACCAATTCCCTGTATTAAGTATGATTTAATTTAACTTGTGTCTGCTTTAACCCCATTTTGTTTTTCAAAAGCGAATTTCAGTGATGAGGTTTGCAGATGTATCTGTGAAGGCAGCATTTGTTCCACAGCCCTTTCCTGATGCCCTGGTCCCCTGAGTGGGGATAGACACACTGATTTTTGGCCTGAGTCTTCACATCCAGCACCATAACCTTTGCTCTCTTGTTTCAATGCCAGCAGACAGAAAACATGGAAAAAGCTGAGAAGCTGAGGCCAGCTCAGTCCTTCCCTTCTCTGTGCCATTCTCCAAGGAGCAATCCAGAGCTCAGGACAGTTCTTCTGAGGAAAGCTCTGTCTGTCTCAGAACTGGTTGCCAGGTGGGTGTTTAATCTATGGTTGCAGTTCCCCTCAGATCCCAGGGGTTCCACGGAGGACTCTCCCTCTCCACCCCTGTAACAAACAAATCTCACTCAGATAAAATCTTTCCCAAGCACAGCATCCCAAATTGTCAAGTCTCAAGTGAGAGGTGTGTGTTTTCTGTCACAAGTGTTCCTATCTGTTCTGTATTTCCAGTGCATTATTATGTCTTGGAAAGTCCTGATTTAAAATCCAGACACAGTTGACAACCTTTACTAAATAAAATGACACAGAGGAATTTGCCCTTGACCCCAAGGACTGGAGCATTCCCAGGTGGACAATTAAAGCTTTTAATCTTGGTAGTTTGTAAGGTGCCACAAGGGAAAGAGCAAATGCTGGAGAGATGAGCTGATGGAGAAGAAAGAGAGGTATGGGCACTGCATCCCCTCCTGGTTTCTCTCAATGTCTCCTACCAAAAGACTCCAGGGAGAGTCACATTTCAGCCCAAGCCTCTTAAGGGCTGATTTCTCTTCTTGTTACAACCCATAACTGAGATCAGCCCAAAATGCTGCCAAGCATGAGAGGAGTAAGATTAGGAACAGAACCCAAAGTACATCTCCCTCCATGTAAGAGTGACAGAGCAGCTGTCAAGTCTGTCTCTTGAACTTCCCCAAGGGACAGTTTAGTTCCAAATATCCCAAAAATTGATGAGTTTCCACTGTAAGTAGTCATCTCTCTGACAGGGTCCCTGAAGAAAGCTGAGAGCTCACTCCCCAGGGCACAGAAGAGAAGGAAGGTGGTTTCTTCTGCCAAGCTCTCACTCATCCCTGGTGTTATATTAGGTCAGGTACCAACTTGATAAATCCCTTTACATTAGGTTAAAGCTGAATAAATTGACCTTCTGGAAAGCCCGACTTCAGCTCCAAGCTATAAATCAGTAAATTGCAATAATACACCTTGTTCAGGCAATGTAAACCCCCAACACATCCCCCACCAGGGGGGACATGGGTGCTCCAGGGACACTTCTGCACAGAGCTTGGGAGGAGAGGGCTCACCATGGCTCTGGCAGTACTGCCCTGACATAAAACCAGTCCTCTTTGGGAGATTTCTCACATCTGTGTCACTCTTCAAACTTCTCTTTGGAGTCTTTGATATTTTGAGGGTAGGGGAAGGCAAGACAAGCATGTCCACAATATGCAAAAATATATTCAGGCTGAAAAGGGACTCAGGTGCCATCTTCTGTCTTCCCTGCAGGTACCAGTGCATCCTGAATGGTGAAAAAAGCATGACCAAGCAAGAACATCCCAAGGTGAGAGCCATAGACTCAGAGCTGTTGGTATGGGTTATCCTCACAAAATAAAACTCCAGTTCTTGGCAATGAGAGACCAAAAAAAAAAAAAAAATAAATAAATACAAAACCAACCAGCATTTTCTGCAAAAACTGGTGCTGGACAGCCCAGGACAGGTCAAACCCAATTGCCTCTTAGTATGTACAGGGGGACTGGCATACATAAGATACTCTAGGATGGAAATTTCCTGTATAATATTCAGGTTGCTGTGGAGTGAAAAAAAATTGTGGAGGTAGAGACTAACAGAGGACAATCAAGAAGTGAAGGACCTGGCAGAGGATTTAGTGCTGGCTTGAAAGTCATTAAGGCACCCAGAGAGCCACAGTGGGCTGGCAGGGATGATGCTGAGGCATCTCTGCCCTCCTGCACCACCAGCTGGAGGTTTTTGCTGTTGCCCTGTGTGTCTCAAATTAGGTGCTTGTGTCATTTCTGCCATTCTACTCCACCATTCTAGCACTTTCTTGGTGTTCTTTACTGTAATGGGACTTAGACATCAAGTTCATAGGTAGATTTTGGGTTTAGGGGTCTGCAATTCAGCATCTTAAATGGAATTCCCCCCCCAGCCAGAAGTTATGACTACTGTTCTCACATCATGGCCAAGGGATACCTCCCACCTGCCAGTGTTACTCATACTTTGGTTGCAAATTCATTGGCCTAATGTGCAGTTCTCAGCTCTGTGTTTGCTCATTTATCCCTGCTTTGTGATAAGGGGCCGCTTACAACCTGGAATAAAAGAGAAGATAACACCCTGGAAGCCAGATATTCTGGATTTTATCCAGCTTTTCTGCTAAAAATGGGGTTGATTCCCACTGACCACAGAAAGATGAATTCCACCTGATTAAACAAAAGGCAGAATCTGAAAAATTTTATTTTCAGTCCAGGTTTCTAAGAAGAAACTGGAAATTTCTTATTAAATGATAAAGAGGGTTTTGGGGGTTTTTTTTTGACAGTTACTCTACATTTTCGTAGAGGTAGGAGGATGGAGATGGGAATAAAGCAATGATCCAAGAGGGGAGACAACCACTGGCCATATTTTTCCTACTCCAAGGCTTTCTAGCATGTTCATGGACAAGTCAGGAGGGTTCACTGGAAATAGGCAAGACAGAAACTTCAACACTTCAAAACAAGCTATTGTGTCCTTGACATTTATTTCAGAGAACATAGAAAGTGGTGGGATACTCTTTCATTCCACAGAGTTAGAAAATCAACAGATGTGATGGCTGAAGTAGAAGAGTAGGAAATAAAAATGTCTCATGATTTATTATTGAAATTATATAAGGACCTATTTCAATGTTTTGGATTTGGTTTTTTGTTTGTTTTTTTAAGCTCATGGAAGCAAGATATCCATCACAGAACAATGTCATTCCAGTGGGGAAAAGCTGTGCCTCACCTCGAAGTCATCCCTGTGATATGTGCTCAAGCAAGCCCATGCAGGGTGCTCCCATCCCTAAAACTGGTGCTCCAGCAAGGAATTTCAGAGGGCTCCTGACCAGCTCTGACACGCCTAAAATCACCCCACACTGTAAGAGTTCACACTGTGCTCCACTGGAGGCACCATCTCCTTTGAGGAGGAGGGAGGCTGATCACACCAGCATCCTGACAACAATCCAGCCCCTGAGCATGGACAGCAAACCCCACAGAGACCCAGCCTTCCCTTCCCCTCTCCAGAGCATCCAGAGGAAGGCACGATGGAGTCCTGCCACCACCACAGGGAAGGAGTCTGCTGCAAAGGTCAGTAGCTGCTCTTCTTCAAAAGGCCCTGGAAATCCATTATAAACTTATAAATTCCTGGACTTTCTGGTGGTGATTCATCACCCATTGATGCCAATCCCCAGGCACAGGGGACAGGATTCCCTGTGGATGTTTATGTCTAGTGCCATCCAGCTCTTGATGTTTTAATGGGGGGCATTTTAACCAGGGGCAGAGGTCAGATGTTCAACAAACTGTTCCTTGTGATGCTCCTCTTCCTGCAGGGAAGGAGTTGGTAGGAATGGGCAGCCTAGAGAGGGAAATATCAAGGAAACATGGGAAATTATATCAATCATGTTGATATCATCTGGAATATTGATTATGGATGAGATCCTATCAGAAATTATCACGTTCATCTCTTTAGTGTATGATATCAGCCCAGCAAAGGGCAACACCAGTCTCTACCAAGTTTGAGACACAAAAATCATCGTGGGAGTTGGTAAAGGAAATAGATGGATAATCCTGTCTCTGAAAGGTGGCCTCAAAATCAAAGACAGATAAGGAAAATGCCACTTAGCTCAGGAAATGAGGCAGAGCATGGAAAGGACAGCCCTTGGAGAGAACAGAGCAAAGCAAGGCTGGGTTCTGCAGGGAAAAAAAAGCCATCTTTGGCTCTGGAAAGCCTCTGGTGCCATCACTTTCCCCATATCAGGCCTTTGTGCAGTTCCTCTCGTCTATTTGTGGGAACTTACCTGTTTCCCTGCTGTTGTTCCCACACAGGAAGGGAAGCAGTCCCGGGACAGGCAGGGGATCATCTCCTCGGTGCCAGGTACAGCTGATGACTCAGCCACGGGCAGAAGCTGTGAGTTGGATTTATTTTGGTTTCCAGGCATCATTGCTACCCTGTTTCCACCTCTAGAGATGCAGCTGGGAAGGGTCTGGTCCTTACACAGAGCTGTATTTCCCACGGCAGACAGTGAGCAGGCAATGCTGGCTGGGTACACATGGGTCCTGCCAGCACTGGACATTCAGGAATGTGGCCAAGGATAAGGAGCACAGAGAGCAGACAACCCCTTGACTACAGCCCTGATCAGTCCCACTACACAGAGCTGGCAAATCCCAGCACAGCCGGGATCTGGGCCAGTGATGAGTCCACAGAGCCATGCTGGCTCTCCCTGTGCTGTTATCCCAGCACTTAAAAATAGCTGCTATTAAATACCAAGGCAGAAATACATCCATGTTTAGTTTGGGATGAGTAATATTTCCCTGCACCTCAGCCTTGAGGAGAGGAAGAGGGATGAGGTTCCTTTGTACCTAACTAAGGAGCCTTGGCTGGGCTCCTTTTGGAATTTGGCAGCCCTGGTGTGTCAGAGAGAGTCATCCTTGGCTTAAGATAGGGCATGTAAGCGATCCCTAATGTTATGATATCATCAGGCCTAAAGCAGGTCAGGGATATTTCAAGGCAAGAGACATCTGTCAAGAGTGAGACATCCAAGCTTTGCATGGGAAAGGGTTGAATTTTGCCAAACTTTGCTGTTTGACTTGGGGCAGAAAAAAAACAGGTCTCCAAAAAAATCCCATAATGACTAGATTAGAGACCACTGGACCACCACACAATTTTTGGCCCTGGATCAGGAATCCAGGGTCCGCTTAAACTATGTATTTAGGATTTGTTCTTTTTTCTTTCCATTTCTTTCTTGCCTTTCACACAAGAGAGGGGAAAGGATCACATGCTGCCTGGATTTGAGACCCTGTATTTAATTACCCAACTGCATGGGAAAAGAAGTCTCTTACATGAGCACACAAATGATGGAGCTGAGGTTTCCACAGCATTGCTGGGATATTTTTTTTTAGTATCAGAGCATATGATGTCACCACACTATCTAGCTCAACGCTGTCACAGATTTGTGTGCCTTTTCCAGTGCCAGGAATGTCTTTTCCTCTGGCTGGCCAGGGGTGAATCATGGCCTATCTTAGAGCCTTACACCACTCCCCAGACCCTGACTCAAAGGTCTTGTAATAGCCATGGCTTCATGTGGTCGTGCTTCATTGGAAGGGCTTTGTGTGAGGTCCTTCTGGGGAGGCAATTCCATCCAGGGAGGTGGGAATACGACAGCTCCTGCTGAGGTAGGTGCTGGATTTGCTCAGAGACAGGACTTGTAATGCTTCCTAAAAAAGTCCAGGAACCAGCTGTCCCAAATCTCTCAGGGACCAGACACACCAAGGCGGTACCTGTACTGTGTTCTGTCATTCCCATGGAGTGAGAGAGGTCTTGGTGCTCCATGAGCCCCAGCTGTGACCAGGACAGATCTTCTATGGGAGCCCTTCTATGGACAGCCCCACTGCCCCTCCTGAGGGATGGGGAGAGGACATCCCAGACATGGGATGGGGAAAGCAGTGTCCAGTGGTTTGAAGTCACACAATAACCACAGTTCTCAGAGGCTGGGATGTCTGATATGGAGGGCAAGAGCTTGGCAGTGTTCAAGAGAGCTCTGCTGACTGGAGTTGGGTTTATCAGCAAACACATCAATTTGGAGCTGAATAACTGCACAAAATGTCAAAGCACTGGTGGCTGCATCTCTTTCCAGGCACAGCACAGTCACACCTGAGACACTGCTGCAGGTCTGGGCATTGCTCCAAGGGGACAGCTGTGACACCCCTTAGAAAAGTACATTCCCAGGCAGCCAACCAGCTGGGCTGTGCCCCTGGTCATGCTGGCAATATCAGATGATCTGGAGGAAGCTGCCACCAAGTCACTAATTAAAGGGGTCCAAGTGGCTGTAGTCTGCAGTTATGAGATTAAACTGAGAACTGGAAGATTTACACAGCAGAACAAAATTCTTCCTAGAAAGGAAGATGGCAAATCAAGGAACCATTTTTTTACCAAAGGGAAATAGTTGAAAGTTTGAGTCCTTTACTATTCAAAAGGAGAAGGCAACAGCTAATTTATTGCAGATAAAGTCCTCTGAGTACTCAGGATTTAAAAATCAAAAACTTCTAGATGAATTTTGGTAATCAGAGAGAGGGAATTGTGGCCAAGGAGAAGACGGACATGCACACAGGTTTGTGCATGTGTGTATTAACACTGCTCCATTATCCAGGGCTCCCAGCTGAAGGGCACACGGGGATGTTCCCTCAGTGCAGAGCAAAGATGAAAGAGGAGCCTGAGGTGACTGCAGATTACAGAGCATCCAGGCAGCCTCAAACCCACCTGCAAAACCCTCCTCCTCCTTTCTATTCTATTCTATTCTATTCTATTCTATTCTATTCTATTCTATTCTATTCTATTCTATTCTATTCTATCCATTTCGACCTCTACACAAGGGGAATTTTCAAAGCAAGGGGAGGAGGCGAAGGAGAGGCCAGGAAGCAGTGGGGTTCCCCATCCTGCGCGCAGGGAGCCTCTGGTTTGGTCCAAGGGTTTGCTGGCAAGGGAGGCTCCATCCCCGGCTGGCTGCAGCACCCGCACGCTCTGCTGAGAGGGAATGCGGTGCCATCTAGCGACAAGGGAACTGCCTCACTCCCATCCCAAAATCGGCTCCGCAGGGATGCTCCGGACGCTGTGTCCCAGCCCCAGAGAGGAGGAGGCTGCCACCCTCCCTCTGGTCATCACCCGGGGCTTTGCAGCCCTCATTCCGCCGTCTGCACCACGCTGCTCAGCAGACGGGCTCGGCAGAACATCGCCAGTGAACTGGAAAGGTCTGAAAGGCAGAGGGGGGGAAATGCTGATTTAAGATAAAAGGCTGTGCTCATGCCGGAGACGGCTCCGAGTTCAAGGAAGCTCCGGCACTTACCGTGATACAGTCTCCCGCAATCAAAATAATCTTGAAAAGCCCATTTCCCTTTCATCAGCTGCTTTTCATGGCATGACAGGCAGGAGCTGAATGTCAGGACTCCTGTAAGTGGCCAGTCTGTCCAGCTCTCAGTACTTTGTGCCTCTGCAACTCGGGCAGGAGGCAAACCTGGGGTGTTTAAGCACCAGATCCATCTTGTCCCCCGATCCAAACACCTCACATCACAGAAAGAAGCAGCAGCAGGACGTGCCACCCATCCCCTGTCACCTCTCCCAGTCCCTGTGACCAATTAGGGAAGCTGGGATCACAGGCATTTTTTGGGGAGGCTGCCATGGGAGCACACAGTAGTTCCCAGGGATTCTTGCAGGGCAGGGGAGGGATCAGCCTCTGCTGATCTGCCAGCAATCAAAGCACACAAGTTTGTGCCTCCAAATCGACTTTTCCTGCCAGTCCCAGTCTCTGCTTTCATTCAATCTAACCTAAAGAGCCTTTCCCTGGCTAAGACCCTCCTGCACTCTTCACTGGGCTTCCAGCAAGAGCCACCCCATCTCAGCCAAGGACTCAGATCTGCCCTCTGCTCAGACCCTGGGGCTGCTGATCTCTCCCCTCACACACTCAGCGCCTCTCAGAAAATTCCAGTGCCTCCCTGATTTATTTTTTCTCATTTCCTGCCTTCTGATTAGTCTGATTAGTCTTCTGATTGCTGTCTTTCAGACAGGAGGACAAAACCCTTTCCCCAGGAGCTGTGCAGAGCTGTCAGGCAGCTGGGATCTCTCAGGGCTGCAGGAGCAGCTTGCAGGGGCACTGATGGGGACACAGCTGGAAGTCACAGCCCACAGGTGTGACCTAGGGATGGAGAGAGACAGCAGGGGTGTGAACAGCAGCCATGTGTGCAGACAGAACACAGAGATGTTGCAGATGAAAACAGAGCCCCACACAGATATACACACACAGCCTGTGTGCTCCTGCCAGGCACAGACAGGCATGACACACAAATACCCACTGCCAGCTGCTGGCTGAGCTGATTTGCTCTGCCCTTCACCTCCTGCATTTATGTCCCTCCATCCACGTGGAACAAATAAAATATCTCAGTTCCCAGTGTGGTGCTGTGTTTGCAGACACCACTGCCTCCCACTTGGTGCTACCTGAGCGGGTGTTTGCTGACAGCCCTGCCACTCCCAGCCCTCTGCCCCACCACCTGGCTGGACATCAAGGACCTGCCTATCACCCTCCTGACAGCTCTTTTTCTGATCCTCGTTTTTGGAAGGAGGGAACAAAGAACACAGAGACCACATCAGGAGGAGGAGTGATGATCTCCAGAGGCACCAGGCTTAACACAGACAGCAGGGGAGCAGCAACCCATAGCCCTTCAGGATGGGAAATTCAAAGTTTAAAGAAACTGGGCTGAGGTAGAGAGGAGCTGGGCCCTTCTAGGAGCCTCAGTGAAAACAGATGTTCATCTGCAGCTGGACATGTTGAGATGGGATGTGATGCCATGTGATGCTGGCAAGGAAACCAACCCCATGCTGAACTGCAGCCTGGGTGATGTGTAGCATCTTCTGATACCTGCAGACCCACAGGGAAGAGAGAAGGGCAGCAGCCCCTCCAAATACCCCTGTAAAAGCCCAGCAAAACTATTCAGAAGAAGGACATGAAAAAACTTATTTCACTACTTAAAGGGGAGTTATAAAAAGAGGAAAAGGAACTTTTTTTTACCTGGGCACATAGTGAGAGGACAAGGAAGAACTATTTAAAACTAAAAGAGGAGAGATTTAGATTAGATGTTAAGGAAAAAAAAAACTTTACTCAGAGGGTAGTGAGGCATTGAAATGGGTTGCCTAGAGAAGTTGTAGATGCCCCACCCCTGGAAGTGCACATGACCAGATTGGATGGGGCCTTGAGCAACCTGGTCTAGTGGGAGGTGTCCCTGTCCATGGCAGGGGGTTGGGAACTGGATGATTTTTAATGGCGCTTCCAACCCAAACCACTCTGGGATTCTGGAAAATCAGCATCAGTTGCTTGGCCCTTTGCAACAAAGAGCATGGAGTGTTTTATCTGAGGTGATGAGGACTTCAGGTACTGGCTCAGCTAACCCACATCTTCCATTGCCACAGGGTGATGTTCCCAAATATGCACTCTCTAAAGGTGTCAGAAAAGCAAACCAAAGAGAGAACACCTGGTTCAATGTTACTGGGTACCTCTGTCAAATTGGTATCCCAGCCTGCTAAAGCTGGACTCTGAAAACCACCCCCAGAGCCTTTGGTTATGTTTGTATTTGCAAATTAGCTTGGCCAGCCAAGATCACCAGCTCTGGCACAGAGTTTTACCCACCATTAACATCCTAAAGATAGCACCCTTTGCCCAGCTGAACTTTGAGGGCATGGAGAGTCCTCCAGATGAGTGTTTTATTATTATCCCTCACCAAACACTTCCCAGAGCAGCTACCTGTGACATCTCACTGCTACAATGATTGGAGCAATTCCCAGCTTACCATAAAGCAGGTAGAGTGACTGTCCTTCTTTAGTCACTTTCCCAAAGTAATTGTTTTTTTTTTAATCTTGCTTCTAAAATACTGGAACTGATAAGGAAATAGGGAGCCAGAAAAAGTAGGTAATACCTCTAATCTTCCCAGCTTCTCTCTTAAAACTTTGGCTGTGGCCAGAGGTGACAGAGGGGGCTGGCTGTGAGGATCACAGCCTGAGGACATGACAGTGAGTCAGGGAAATGCCTCTTCCCCATTGCACCACCGCCTGGATGCATCCCCATCCCATACCAGGTTACACCAGGGGTATTTTGAATGAATAAATTCTGAAAATAAGCCAGGGCCCCAGCCTTTCCCAGCCCCTGTGAAGGATTGCTGGGACTCATGATTGACTCAGCCTGGTGGAAGAGCAACTTCACTGTTCCCTAAAAATAGACCAAGTGGTTCATCCTCTCAACATAGCCCAGCACTCTGAGATAAAACCAGCTGCCAGAGACCACTGGGAGGCAGTGAACAGGACTGAGGGTGTGGGGTGTGGAGCAGGGCTCCTTTTGGGATACACAAAAGGCTGCCTGGCCCTGGGTTTCACACAGATTTTTCCACTGGGGCTGTCTGAGACGCAACTCACCTGTTGGGACTGCAGAGACCTCCCTGTAAGTAATTTTGGGATAGATTAGAATGGGGTGAAGTATTGCATGGATATGAACCTCAGACTGATCCTAAAATGCAGGGCAAAGGAGGATGATTAGTGTTTCACTTTATGAAAGCAGTGTTGCAGCTCATGGATTTCATTCTGCTGGCCCAGAGTTTGATAAATCCTGCTCTGTGCTGCAGGTGTGTTCCAGGTATGGTGGCTTTGGTTTGGTTCAAGACTATGGTTTAAGGCACCTGGGCATGCTCTAGACAGAAACAAAGCATTTTAACTGTGTACTTTTCTTCTGTCCTAAAATACTGAAAATCCCAGCTTTGAAGCTTAAATTCATGGGGATAGATTTGAGTGTCTACTCTCTCCCCCCCAAAAAAATGTACTGTTATTTATGACTGATCACTTTGAGCAGAAATAGGAGAAAGAATCTGTATGGGATCTAGTTGAGCCAGATGGATGCTGGGGGTGGAGGGGACACCTTCCAGACCCAGACCCTGTTCAGGACTGGCAGTGGGGTGACAGCAAAACCTGGACTGTTCAGAAGGAAATTAGCTTTGCTTCACCTTACAGCCCTAGGGAACAGAATGCAAGGAAGAATTAGTCAAGGAGTGAATTTCTTTCCATCTCCTTTCAATCTCTGCCTCCAGAGAGGGTTGGAAAATGTGCAAATGTATTTGTGACCCTGAGCCAGACAAAGGGCTTCAGGAGCCTGTGGGGTCAGCAGCATTAATATGGCCATACCCCACTCCCTGTTTGTGCTCACATGTGTGGAAGGACGCTCCAAAAACCTGTGTGACTCTAAGATGGAGCAGAAATGTGCCCCTGTGTGTTCATGTGTGTCTCACACCTAAATATCCATTTGCCTTTTGGCTCTAAGAGCTGTCTCATGGTCACCAGGAGAGCCAGGACTTCAGGTCCAGCCCTGGGGATGCCCCTCAGTCACTATGGGAAGGCCTGACCTTAGCTGAAAGCAGTACTTTTTTCAGCTCATGCATTTGTCAATGGCTGATGTTTCCTTCTGAGATTCACGTCCAGCTGATGGCTGTGAGAATGACAGAAATTCTGTAGCTTTCCCCAGTTCCCTCCAGGTCTCCAGTTTTCACCCAAATCTTTTTATGAAAAAAAATGTGAAGTAGCTTCAGATTTTTGTTAGAAAACAGAGATTTAGGAAAAGAAAGGTTGTCCTCCTTTCCCTATGTCTCAGGTACAGATCTCACTTTGTGAGAAGAGGCAAAATATAAAAATCCATACTCATGTTCAGGCAAAGTGGTAGATGATTCACTAGTGGCAATTAAAGGATTCAGCATGGATGAGAATTTGTAGGAATATCTTGCAAAGGCTGTTTTCATCCCTTGAATAGACTTAGTTTATTTTAATAAATACAGAAATTTTCCTTTTGGGGGGAAACTAAGCAAGGATGACCTAAACCTTTTACTAAGAGGGAGAAAATCCTTCTTTAGCAGGTGAAAGTCCCAGGGCTGGATTTGAACTGAGTAGTAGGAATCTTTCCTTGCAGTACTGCACTTTACTAAAATCTTAACTTTCAATCCAACCATTTCTCTCCTCTCCCATATTCTCGCCGGCAATTTTTATTACTCATAAACAAATGGAAATTCCCAGGAATCTCAGTAGCTACAAGTAGTTTTGAAGTTTTCTCTTTAAAGGATACTGCTAATTTGGTTTGGGGTGTGACTCTTTCATCCAAAACAGTATTAAGTTTTCTTGGCTGCCGTGATAAAGAGCTGACAGCAGCATGGAAACACCAGGACAAGAATAGAAAAGCAAGGCAGGGCCTTGCAGCTCCTCAGGGCATGTGGCATCCCTGCAATGCCCCCACGTAAAGAGCATGGCATGGCAAAGAAATGTTGAGACATGCACGGCACAGCCCTGATCCCTGATCCCTGATCCCAGCTGGGCCCTGCATCCCAGGCAGGATGGGAGGCTGGGGATGCTCACTGGGCTCTGCCTGCACACACATCCCCAAGGTATCTTTTCAGAGGGGTGACAGAGGGCTTCCCTTAAAAGGTCTGGTATTTGTGGCATGGCAAGGAGCCCTCTCCCCAGGCTGAGGCTATTCAGGGGGGAGCTGGGTGCTGCTGGGGGTTTTAGAGGGAGGGAAGCTGCTATCATGAATGGTCATCCTGAACTCCGGGCTGCGAGGGCTGAGATGATGCACTGCAGGAGGGAAAAGATCCTGGGAGAGGGGTTAGGGATAAAAGTGATGCTGATGGTGGGATAGGGGAGATGGAGAAACAGGGGAATGGCTGTCGAGCAGGGGTGTTTATCACCATTCCAGTGAAAATCCTCTGTGGATAGCAGAGAAAGAGCCGCTGGAGGGTACGAGAACGGTGCCGGCTGGGCGTGATCCACGATGTGTCAGGGGGCAGTGCTGGACACCGCCAGTGACACACAGCCAGGGACAGTCACTAAACACCCACTCGGCCTTTATTAACCCTTTATTAACTGAGCAGAGGGACACCGAGAACGAGGCAATGCCCAGGGCACAGCCGGGGCTGCACCCACCTCCTCCCTTGGTACCCAAACCGTGGGGTGATGGGGTGATGGAGTGAAGGGGTGAGGGGATGAGGGGGTGATGCTGGAACCTTCCCTAAGGAGAGACAAGCCCGCAGCAGTTGGCCCACGCGGGAAAGGCCATGTCCCCAAACAGCAATGCCACTCGCAGCTGTCTCTCAGCAGAGCTTCTTGGCATTTTTTTGGTGCCCAGAATAGAGTCCTCCACATTCCTGGATTTTTGCAAAGCCCAGAAATAGCCCCGAGCTGCCTTGGGGCAGATACTCAGTTCCGCCTGAGGCTAAATTTCCCCAGCTCTTCTCAGAAGCTCTTTAAATTACCTGGGGGGTCCTGATGCTGCTCCTGCAAAGGACATTCCAGCTGATACCAAAGAGCCAAAAACATTTGCAGAAGTGAGCAAAGATCCTGAACCTTCAGTTTGGAGGTGCTGGAAATTGCAAAGAGATCTGATTTTGAAAATAAAGGGCAGGAAACAAGACACGTTTTTTTTCTTTCACCACCTCCCACCCTCTCAGATTTGCAAATGCAACTTTATACATGTGCAAAACATTAATTATTTTACCACAATTAGTGGTAAAATCCTAATGCATGAAATGATCATTTAAATCTTATTTCCTCTTCAACACAGCTGGTCTTTAGTTACATTATTTTATTTTGCTTCTTTGTCTAGCACCTTCCTCTGTTTCCTGTGCTTCTCTTTTCAGCCCATTTCCCACCTCAGAAATTACCTATTAATTCTATGTCTAATCACTGCAGGAAATGGCTTGCAGACAGGGCAAAATCTCTCTTAAACCATTTCAAAAGGGAATGATATCTATTTATTTTATATGTGTTAGTCATTACATTTATGTTCTATATTAGCAGGCCTCCCCACCTCCAAATCAGGGATCTATTGTATATGATGCTGGACAAATTTATTTGAAAAGACAAGGTATATTAACGAAAGTTTGGAATCAGGAAAAAAAAAAAGACGTATTAAATTGTATGATTTTCATTAATCATCCAACTGTGCTGTTCTTATATCTGAGTTGGTAGGTGAGCATGAGAAATTCTTAGTACTTACTTTTAAAGGCTGATTCCTAGCCCATATAGTTATAACAGGTACTCTTGGATCAAAACAGTAAAAAACCACATGAATTCTATGTAAAAAGAACATGTTTACAATTGCCACTCTGGCACATAATGGGCCAATCCATGGTAGAAAGAAAAAGCTTGATTTTTCAAACACTCACAGTCCTTTGTAGGACTGAAAATGAGAGAAAGTACTGCGGTTTGAAAAGAGAACAAAGTGTGATCTGGGCATCAGAAGGGAGCACCCGTGGGGTGAGCAGAGTGTTTTAGAGCATGACTGCTCCTCAGTCTTTGCTAGATTCTAAAATCCCATCGATGCTGCCTGTTGCATCTCTGTTCCACATTTATTCCCCATCCTTCTGAGAAAAACAGATGGTATTTTAACATTCTCTAAAGCCTCATGAGTGGGTCATGAGGGCAATGAGGAACAGATAGAGATTTTCTCCTGCCCAAATCCTCCCTGTCCCAGGGCTACCCTTCCCTGCCCACCCATCACTGAAGCATCCCAGAACCACTCACCTTCTCAGCAGCCTCCAAACTGGGGCAGCAGGGAGCCTGCCCTGCTTCCCACACCTCCCTCAAAATGTGTTCCCTTCTGGCAGAGCTTCCCTGTGGACCAGGGCCACTGGCAGAGGGGTTAGGGCAGAGATTTAAACTTTCCCCATTGACTGAGCACCCCCAATGGGCTGCCTGGCTCCTGGATTAAGCAGCAGCACTGGTTTCCCAGCCAGCTTTTATGGGTGCTCACCCATCCATGCAAATTTCCCCAGCCCAGCCGTGGAGCTGTGCCCATATTTAGGAGTCACTTTTGTCAGGGAACTGATTCTCTGGGGAGAAAAACTGGGAGGAGGATGGGACAGATGTGATTCTGCACATGCAGCTGCCACATCCAAGGGCACAGGCACTTAGAAATGGGGTCCCCATCTGCAGGGATGTGTTTCCAGCTTTGGGACAGGTCAGTGAGATGCTAATGGTTTCACTGGGGTGAACAGCAGAGACAAGCAGGTGGAACTGGGGACATGTCCAGTCACTCAGGAGGCTGAGCTGGTAGTGACCATCTGATGGGGGTAACCCATGGCTGATCCCAGGGGATCCCCAAATTCCCAAAAACAACCAGTCCAGAGAGCCACAAAGCAGCATTTCCTTGTCAGTTCACCTCCATCCCCTTGGAATAGACAGTTGCTTTCACAATCTGAAGAAATCACTTGCTTTTCTGCCCTGACTTCCCTGGTGCTAAGGAGCTCCAGGACACGAGTCTCTCTGCTCCTACTGGCCTCTGAGAATTGGGTTTAGGTCCTGCACCATGGGATGCACCAAATGTCTCATGGTACTGGAGCTGTGGCATAGCCAAGGCATGAGACCACAGCATGTCTGTGTGCCATGGCATAGGTCAGGCCAAATGACAAACCCAGAATTTCCTGCAGAGCAGCCAAGTCAAGCAGACACCGAGCAGGAGATGGAGGATGTCGGATTTGGGAGGAGGTGCTCTCTGCAGCACTGCTCCATCAGTGAGCAATGGAAAGGCACAGGACTCTGGCAGGACTTGCCCCACGGGGCTATCCCTTTCCTCTGGCTCCTGCAAGCCCTGTGCAAGCCTCCATCCCATCCCATCCCATCCCATCCCATCCCATCCCATCCCATCCCATCCCAACCTCGTTACACAACCCCCAGCTCCCGGGGCGACACAAAGGGCTTTGCTTAGCAGCTGTGTTTGCTCAGGGCGGCTGATTTTGGGAGCACAGCTGATGACATGTGGTTGGCCAGGCGACCCGGGACACTGGTGCTGAGCTTGCAGCTTCCTTTTTTAATAGGTGACTCAGGCACTCGGTAGCTCACTGGGGTTGGTGGTGGGAGCCGGGCTGTGAAGGAGTGCCAGCAGCAGAGGTGGTGGACACCAGCAGGTGGGTAGAATTGTTTGTTCATAGGATAAAGTGGTTTAAATAGAAAGCAGAGTGAGACAGAGCTGCCCTGTTACTGGTGAGATGGGGTTTTCTCAGGGGAGGGAGGGAGGGAGAGGGCAGAGGTTTTGTTGGTGATTTGTTTTCCACTTGTTAGGAGCTGGCTGCCAGGTGTAAGATGATTCTGGTTCAAGAGACCTGCAATATTATCTCCAGCAGGAGACAGAGCAGTTGAGTGATTTATGGGCAATAATTGGAGAGGAAGTGAGTGAACTTTTAGATGAATATTTGAGAGTCTTTTCCCCCTGTTGCCTTGCCTCCTCCCCCTGTGTTCAGAAAGATCAGTGAGTACAAACGAATACAAGGAATTATTTTCCTTGTTTCCTTAGTTTCCATGTCCCACGGCCCTCTCTGCCTGCCTGGGCTGTGACTTACGGGGCAGAGCGGCTGTAAACCAACCCCGACCTACAAATACGTGGGGCATGGGAAGAGCTCAAAAAGCCCGACAGCTGCTCCTTATGGGCAGTCCAAACATTGCAACCCCTCACACAAAATGTGCAGATTCATCCGGCGCCAGACACTGGCACGAAGGACATTTTGCCGACAAACGCCAGCAGGGAGGAGCATTCCCTGCATCCTTCCTTTGGACAGCAGCGCCGCCGGCCGCCGTGCCAGCCGCCGGGTGGGACGGCAGGAGGAGGGGTCCAGGAGATCTTTTCCTCCTATTTTAGCTCCCAGGGGATGCTTTAATGCCTGAAGTATCGTGTTTAACAGCGCCGGGGCCGCAGTCGTGCAGTCAATCAGCGCGGCGCGGGATGCATCACTCAGCGCTGCAGCCGATGCCGGGCGCGCCAGCGCAGCCCTTTTGCTCGGCGTGACAGAAATTTGGAGCCCGGCACAGGGTTCAGGCTGGGCTTCCACCTCATACACAGCAAATATCACCCTGAGCCTGGTGTGCATAGCGGCCTTTAGCTGTGCTTCAGCATCTCCAGCTGGGAGCTCCGCGCTCCCTCCCAGGGGATGCTGCGAAGCCGCGCCTTGCTCCCCGCTCCTGAGATGTCCTCGGAGCCGCTCGGATGTCGCTGTCCGCTCACACGCCACAGCTCAGCCTTCTCGCCAGAGGAACGAGCTGTAGTTCTTCGGCTCTTAGCTATAATTAGCGGTTTCGAGGGAGGCAGCAGCTTGTTTTGTCAGGCAGAGACCAGATTTTGTGCGAGCGCAGAGCCAGCACAGAGGGTTGGAGCAGCCCTTCTCCAAAGCAGGAGGCTTTGTGAGAAGTGATAAGCAAACACAGGGCTGTGCACAGCCTGTGCACTGCCAAAAAATAGTCAGAAATGAGAAGGAAAAAGAAAAAAAAAAAAAAAA
>VXBI01008807.1:5481-46574 GCA_013397375.1 Toxostoma redivivum | reverse complement strand
AACAAAAAAAAAAAAAAAAAAAAAAAAAAAAAAAAAAGAAAGGAAAACAAAGGCAGCGATAAGGGGATGCCTTCAACAAAAGCTTTGTATCTAATTATATCTGCCATTAAAACAAGCCCTGTGGCCTTTCATCCATCCAAGCTAAAGGGTGAAGGATCGGGCAACACTGACACTGTGCTATTTCCCACTGCCTGAACTGGAAATCTCCCTTCAGCTGCACTATTTGTTCACGGCTGAAGGGGCATGTTGCCTTTCTTTGTGCAGTATGTGAACCTACAGGCCTACAGATCAGTACAAATTATATAATCTCAGCAGTGATGCCCATAGCCTGGGGTAGGAGGAGACATTTTAACATCACCAGCCCAGCTCATGGACACAGGGATGCTTTCGCTAAGCACTTCTCACCAAAATGGGACTTGTGTCAGTCTAGGCAGGGTCCCTAGGGTGCCATGAGGGGCTCCCATCTCCTAGATGTGGTTTTCAAAACAGCCAAGGGCTTGTGTTCATTTTCACAGCCAGAAAGACTGAAAATGTATGCTTGGTTTCCTTTCTACCTTTCTAGCAAGGCTCACTGTGCCCAGTTCTCCCAATTGCTCTTACTTAGCCAAATCTCATTACCATGCAAAGAAGAAACTCGATGTTTGCCAGACTGATTGGAATCCTTTTTGCCTTTCCAGCAGGCAATTCAGCAATGTAGGACAAAAGAAAGGCATTCCCAGACAAGATTTTTCAAATTCCTCTAAAAGGAATTTTTTCAGATTCCCTAGAGGTTTCTGCAGGTAGTTCAGCACATCCTGCAAGGACTCTCCTGATGTCCCTAGAGCAAAAGGGAACAATTTTAAACTGAAAAAGGAGAGATTGAGATTAGATATCAGGAAAAAATTCTTTACTGTGAGGGTAGCGAGAAGTGGTAATACCCAAAGAATTTATGGATATCCCATTCCTGGAAGTGTTCAAGGCCACATTGGACAGGGCTCAGAGCAACCTGATTTATTGAGTGGCATCCCTGCCCATGGCAGGGGGGTTGGGATGAGAAGTTCTCCAAAGTTCCTTGCAACACAAACCATTCTATGATTTCCTGGATGCTGTTCATCTCAAAAATCCAGGATCTAGTCAAAGTTCAGGGTGTCTTGAATAGAGTGGGGGAAGATGATGCAACCAGAGGGTGGTTGCAACCTCACAGCCTATCTCAGGATGCACCAGGTCTGCCCCAGCCTTGCCACTGTCTGCAGTGGCTGTAGAGAGATAATTCCCTTTGACTCCATGTTTAAGCTGTGGACAGCAGAAATTAGGGAGAGAAGTGCCATATTTAGATGGAGATTTAGAAAAAAATATGCATTAAGGAAATACCTTCTGTATCCTCCTCTGGTGTCCTAGTGACCTTCAGAACTGGGCAGCTAAAGCTGCATTGCATCCCACTGCTTCTCCATGTATCCAGCCTTGGTTCTGCATCAAAATTCCTGCACACCTGCAGGAGCAGATGGAACAAAAGACAACAGAAATCTTGAGGCTTGACACTTTCCAGCAGCACAACTGGCATGGTCTGACAACTCACTGAGGTCCCTTTGCTCTTATCATCATGGCCTTTTGGTGCATGCTTGTGCCTATAGGACCTGGTATTTCATTTGAAGCACATTTTTAGTGCATGGAGTTGCTTCTTGTCAATTTAAAATAAACCCAGAGTAAGTTTTTTTCAGTATTTTAGAGAAAAAAATTGAAAATTTGAACTTAAAATGCAGAACACAAGGAAGAAGAGTCATTAGGTTTGTTGTTTTCTAATTCTCATGATTTGGGGGCTGAGGTCTGAGGGCAAAGAATGCTGGAAAGGCTGCAGTGCTTCTAGTGTGCACATATTAAAAAGTACATCAGCCCTTTCCTGGCTGTGCAATAGCTGGATTTGTGGAGAGGGAGCCCATTGTTCAAACCAAAAGCATTGCAAATACCTCACTAAATCCAATGCAGCAGCGCAAGCCCTGCAGAGAACGGGAGAAGCTTCTCGTGTTTTTACAGTGGGAACAGTGAAAATACAGCCCTGACTAACCTGGAGGGCTGAGATGCACCCTATAGGTGTAAAGCTCTATATATTATCTATGTCTGTGATGCGAGGTGGAGATAACCATCCTCACACCTGGCAGATTAATGCAAAGAGAAAGTTCTTGGCTATATTTTGGAGTTGCTTCTTTCTTTGAAAACTGAAGGTCCAGAGGGGAACTGGTGGAACTCAGAATATCAAATCTCTAAATTCAGAGCAGGGTTTGAAGGGTCTACAAGGGCTCCCTGCTACATCCAGTGGCAAGTCTCACCCTTTTCATCTCTCCTGAGATGAGCTCCAAGGGAAGAGGCAAAGATGAGTGGATGTAACTGCTTGTGAGGCACATCCATAGGAGAGTGGTGTGGCCACAGAGCAAAAGTAGGAATTGGCTCAAGCTGGATATGTGTAGTTCCTCCATGTCCTCTCTCGTGTCTGGTGATGGCCTTACCCAGGGAAGCAGGAATGGGGCCAAAGCATCACTCTCATCCAGGCTCCACCTCAGCCACAAAGGAGATGGGAATACCCATGATTTCTCCCTGAACTGGGAGAGTGTGATGTTAAGTTTTGGGGACCTCTCAGTGTGGCAGAGTCAGGAAAGTGCTGCTGTCCCTGCCCTCCTGTCTGTGGCTCGTGGCTCACCACACACGTCTGTCCCTGTTCCAGATGATCGGGCACGGTCATTTTTAGACCCACGAGGCAGCACCAGCCACACACCCCAGCAAGGGCGGGGGAGATCCTCCGTGAAGGAGCTGTCGGCTCTGTACCTGTCGCAGACAGCTGCTGCTGCTGGCGCCAGCCCCGCACAGCCGGTAAGCACCGCGTCCCCCCAGGGGCATCCCAGCAATGTCCCTCCAGCCAGTGCCTGTGAGCCCGGGAGAGAACGGGTCTGCCTTTGGAAATCTCAACAAACAACGTTTGGTTTCCCCAAAGTGACCATTTTCCCGCTTGCAAATGTAGAATAGATGTGTACAAACACTTGCATGTATCACACACTTATTCAATTCACACATGCACACACACCAAGCATACACACCCCCCTACATCCACCAGCCCATACAGTTTACTCATAATAAGATTTCCTCTTTATTTGCACATATATATTCACATACATCCATGGAGGAAATAATTAGTACAGAACAACACATCTGTCTCCATGCTATCCCCATTCTGACATACACACACATATATATGTGTGTGTATATATATATATATGTCCATATATGCCACATCAAGCATAACTTTGCAGTGCAACCTCCCTGTGCTTCTCTGTTTATATCCCTTTTTCTGAGATCCAGGGTTTTAATTCCTCACTCCAGGCTGATCATGGATAATACAGGATAATACAGGTTATAAGGGTTATGAGGCATATTTTTCCCATTTCTCCAGTTCCACTGATGATCCAGGAGTGACATGGGATGGGATTTCATATCTGGACCCTTCCTGCAGGCACGTTCATGTTTCCCCACACTCCTAAGCCTTTTATGGGCCCCTGTTCAGAGATGCAGCCTCTTGAGTATTTATCAGGGAGAGGTCCAGATGAAGTGGTCTCAGTTAAAAATAATAAGTGGAGACTGCATTTGGAAAATTACAGCTGGTTAGAAAAGAAAAATTTTTTTAATTGCAGAACAATAAATTGCACAATTCATAATTCAATTAAAAATGTTGATCAGTTTCATTTTTTTAAATATTGAAGTATAAGGAAAAATATAGGCTAAATCAAACTTTGGAGAAATCAGTGCTAGTTCTGTTTTTCTGTTAACTTTAAAAAATATGTTTGGGGTTTTGTTTTCTGACTGAGACATTAGGGAACATATATCTGATCAACCTGGAATAAGACTGCTTTCTCAACTCTACAGAATTGCCAATGAACCAAAAGAGAAAATCACGCCTGCATGGTTTTAATTTCTTTGTAATTGATAAACACAGTAGAACACATAAGTATATAAAAATATATATGCAGATAATGTGTCTTGCTGTGTAGTTTAATGGCATTTCTCCTCATATCTTTTCCAGAGTACTGTGAAGGACAACTCCATTCACTCTCCCCACAGACAGAAAAAAACCAAGGTAGGAAATGCTTAAGATAAGCACTGTTATCTAACCAAATATTTGTGGCCTGTGAGTGTGATCTAAATACCCACACAAGGCAGCCAGGAGCACTTACATACTGAATATAGCTATCAGCTGCTCAGCTGCCCTTCCCCACATTCAGAAGTTCTTCACAGATTAAAAAAAAAATCAAAAAAAAGCCCCTTTGTTTTAAAAAGTGCATTCCAAATACGTTGGCTTATGTGAAAGATTTGTATTTTTCACTCGCTGCAAAATATGCTGATTTTGGTGTTCTGAGTGTGGGTTTCTTTTACTAATGTTCAAAACTTATTTTTAGCCAGAACAATCTGTGTGTAACAGAGTGAAATAACACTGTGCACCATTGCTTTGAGCAACAACTAATAATATTCCAGGCATAACTCTGCAGACGTAACTGCACAGGCATGCCAAGGGTCAGCAGATCTGTTTACTGAAAGGAAAGCCACCAGGATTACAGTCTCTTTTAGACAATGATTAAAGGCTTCAGATACCTTCTCTGTGGATAAATGCCCAGGCAGTGCAGGTTGCAGGTATTCAGTTCAGTGTTTGGTGCCCAGGATGCACAAACTGAGGGCAAAAATTGCAGAAATGGAGACTCAGAGGGAGACTGGACAACCACAGCTCACACTGTTCACTTCTGTACCATCACTGCTGTGAACGTGAGATGAGCTCAGTCTGACTGAGTATAAACAGATCTAAATTTCCTGGTGCCCAGCTGTAGGTGTTACCCCATCCTCTGGTCCCTCAGCCTTGGTTTTCCTCCTCAGGCAGCACAGATCATCAGGTCTGCTGATTCCAGCAGTTTTCAAACCTTAGTTAGCCTCCTGCCTGTACAAGTCTGCAAGTCAGAATAGTTTGTGTCTCCAACTCTGTAAATATGCATCTATTCTTGTGCAAATGGTGACATGTGGCACGCTTTTGAGCACAACAGAAGAAACCATTAATCAGATGAACATCCTTCCCCAAGCCTTCCCTCCTGAGTAGGTAGTGGGCACCCCATAGTGCTACCCAAAGCTCATCATGTTACCTTACCAGCCAACCTCACCAGCTCAGTTTGATGCTTTGGTTCCTTCTCCCCATTTTCTTCTCAAGACCTCTTCACAAATAGCTCCTTGGCTTTCTCCTGCACCCAGATCTTTTGTTCCCAGACTCTCTGCAGGTCCTCAGCTGGGGACACAACAGTTCTGGACACTGGACAGCAGCAGGGAGAAGTTAACTTTTCACTGACTTTTCTAAGTCTCCCTTATCCTTCCTGTGGTCACTCTCACTTGGTCACATAGTTTAAATCGGGCACTTCTGTTGTGCTGTAGCTGGACTGAATCCTGGGAATTGTAGACTAACCACCTCACCTGGATTAGAGACCTCGCTTTGCTGTGGAACCAGGGCTAACACCAAGCCTGGAGCGTGTGCAGTGATGTGATGCTTTGGAGTGCTGTGTGCTACTGAACCAAAGGTATGGAGCTTACTGAATGCATGGATTTCCCCTGTTGGCTTTTCCCTTTGCCATTCACTCCATTAACAGCCACGGGGATGGGGGGGTGAGAGGTGATGCTGACGTTTAAAACTGTTTCCCCAAAGATGTCAGAAGCCCAGAAATCATCTAAAGTTGCCATCAAGAAAATGGAAGATGACTTGCCTCCCCCTCCAGCCATTGGCTCAGCCCAGGTCATTGCTCCAGGGGGTCAGGATCTCAATGCACTCCCTGTGCCTCCTCCAAAGCAAGCCTTCTCCAAGTTCTACCAGCAGCGCCAGGTGAACGAGCTGAAGAGGCTCTACAGGCACATGCACCCCGAGCTCAGGAAGAACCTGGAAGAAGCTGTGACTGAGGACCTGGCAGAAATGCTTAACACCGAGGATCCCAATGCACAGGCCTCCGTGAACCTGGATAAAGTTCTCCCAGGAGAAGTTCAGTCCATGCGCTGGATTTTTGAGAACTGGGCTCTTGACTCCATTGGGGACCATCAAGCCACAAAGAAGCTGACAGAAGAAGAGATCATTCCCAGTGGGGATGTGAAAAGCACTTCCCTGAGGTTTGAAAGCCAGTCCATAAATGGATACAACCTGTCAACATCAGCCAAGGTGTCGGAAACAGACTTTGCCAGAGGGGATGTTCGCACTGCCCGGTGGCTCTTTGAAACCCAGCCACTGGACACATTAAATAAACTGTATTCTGATGAAACCGAGGTGCAGGAGGCAGTTCTCAAGGAGCCTGTCCAGGGAGGTGATGTGAAAGGGGCCAAACAACTCTTTGAAGCACAGTCCTTGGATGCCATAGGACGCTGCTCCTCAGTGGAGGAGAAGAGCATCCTGCAACTCAAGTCAGAAATCCAGGAGCTTAAAGGTGATGTTAAGAAGACTGTCAGGCTCTTCCAAACAGAGCCCCTCTGTGCCATCAGAGACAAAAGTGGGACTATCCATGAAATCAAGTCTGTCTGCCGAGAAGAAATTCAGAGCAACGCGGTCAGGACGGCTCGCTGGCTCTTTGAGACTCAGCCCCTGGATACCATCAACAAAGACACATCCAAAGTGCAGATAATCCGTGGGATCTCACTGGAAGAAATTGGAAGGCCAGATGTCAGTGGTGCGAGGTGGATATTTGAAACTCAGCCTCTGGATGCCATCAGAGAAATCACAGTTGAAGAACAGGACTTCAAGGCTTCGACAGATTTTGTCACAGGGGCAGATGTCACTAAACAGCGATTGCTCTTCGAGACCCAGACGCTTGACTCCCTGAAAGGAGAAGCTTCAGAAAGTGTTGTAGCCAAAGAACAAGTCATTGGAGGTGATGTGAAATCTACACTCTGGCTCTTCGAAACGCAGCCAATGGAAACCCTGAAAGACAATTTTGAGGTGGGACGTTTGACGAAAGTAGAGCTTTCAGCAGAGGAGAAGGGAGATGTGAAGCAAAGAAAACATGTCTTTGAGACCTGTCCCCTTGGCAGTATCTCCAAGGCATTTGAGGAAGAAATTCCAGCCACCAGCATGGAAGAGGTTGTGAAAGGGGATGTGAAATCTTTCAAGACCTTGTTTGAGACTCTCCCCTTAGACAGCATTAAGCAGGCTGATGCTGAGCCTGCCACCAAAGAAGAGGAGGAGAAGATTCCAGCTGGCAACGTCAAAGCCAACCAAATCCTGTTTGAGACAACACCCCTGTATGCCATCAAGGATAGCTTTGGCAATTTCCACGAAGTCACCTCTGTAAGCAGAGAGCAGATCATCAGTGGTGACGTCAAGAACTACAAGTGGATGTTTGAAACCAGGCCCCTGGACCAGTTTGATGAAAGCATCAAGAAAGTGGACATAATACGGGGGATCACAAAACAAGAGGTGGTGGCTGGTGATGTCAGGACAGCCAAGTGGCTCTTTGAAACGCAGCCCATGGATGTCATTCATCTCCAAGCCACAGAGGGGGAGAAGCATCCCTCAGTGAAGAGGGAGATCTCCCAGAAGGGGGATGTGAAGACGTGCCGGTGGCTGTTTGAGACCCAGCCCATGCACACCCTGTACGAGAAGGCTGAGAAGAAGCAGGAGGAGGACGGCAGCGTGCCCCAAGCCGATGTGAAATCCTACACATGGATGTTTGAGACTCAGCCCCTGGACTCCCTGAAAGGCCAGGAGGAGCAGTATTTGCAAGTCAGTAAGGCCTACAGTCAGGAGGAATTACAGGGAGTGGATGTCAAAACTGTCCGGCACCTGTTTGAGACTGAGCCCTTGGGCAGCAGCACTGTCAGTGAAACTGACCGGAAAAAAACCATGCGGTACTCCAGTCGTGTGGAGTTCCAGTCTGGGGAAGTGTCCAGGGTGAAAGAGTTCTTTGAAGCTAAGCCCTTGGACACAGTCACCAAGCCAAAATCCCAGAAGGATGCTGGAACAATTGAAGCTGGGTCTGTGCACAAGTTCACGTGGCTCTTTGAGAACTACCCCATGGACACCCTGAAGGACAACTCTGAGGGCATTCAGGAAATACCTCCTGAAAAGGATGTCAAGGGGGGAGATGGAGGGAAAAGGTTCGTGTTTGAGACCTATTCCCTTGATCAAATCCATGACAAAGTGGATGAGACAGAACTCCAGAAGATTCAGAAAGACACCATGAGCAAAGCTAATGTCAAGTCCTGCACAATGCTCTTTGAAAGTCAACCTTTATACGCTATCCAGGACAAAGAGGGGGGATACCATGAGGTCACCTCAGTGCAGAAAGAAGAAATCATGAAAGGTGACATGAAAGGTGCCCGGTGGTTGTTTGAAACTAAGCCCCTGGATCAGATCAAGAAGGAAGAAGAGGTGTTTGTGATTAGGGCTGTCACCCAAGAGGACATCAAGAAAGGAGATGTCCAGACTGCCCGCTGGAGGTTTGAGACAGAGCCTCTTGACTCTTTCTCAGGTGGAAAGTTGTCTGTGCCCAGAACAGTGGATGATGTGCAGAGGGGAGATGTTCAGTCCAACAAGCAGCTCTTTGAGTCCCAGCAAGTGGGCCAGAAGAAGTATGTGAGGATGGTGAGTGTCAGTGACGTGCAGAGGGGTGACGTGAGGACATCCACGTGGCTCTTTGAGAACCATCCTGTGGACTCCCTGTACGGGGACGCAGAGAGAAGCTCATCCATGAGCACAGTGCAGAGAGAGGACAGCCAGAAAGGGGATGTAAAACGCTGCACCTGGTTGTTTGAAACCCAGCCCATGGACACCCTTAAGGACACAGAGGTGACAGCCAGCACTGGGGCCCAAGAAGAGATCCCTCGTGCAGATGTGAAAAGCACAACATGGCTCTTTGAGAGCACACCCCTGGATAAATTTAGTGCTTCTGAAGGTAGCATAGAAATAGAACTGAAAGAAAGAACCATGAAGGAGACTTTAGAGACTCTCTGCACTTGCCAGGCTATCCAGCATGATGGGATCCTCATTGAAGCTAATGATCTGGAGAGTGTGAAGATGGTGAAGTACCAGCTCAGCAGCCCAGGAGCTCCAGAGATCCTGAAAGAGGAGATTGTGGGAGGCCACTTGCAAAGGATCATGCTGCAGCTCCTGCACAGGACCAATGTGGAAGCACAGAGCATGCTGGTGGAGGAGGACAGAGAGGGCAAGATCAAAGTAAGCCCATTGCAGCTGCTGGACCAGAGTGAAGCCAATAAGGGCAAAGAGGACTTGAGTGGAGATGTAGCCAAGGCCTTACAGGGTCTCCTCAGTCAAGATGCTTCCATCAAAAAGGGGATGGTCCTACAAGAGACAAAGTCAGGATCAGTGAAGATGACCCTCTACTCCCTCCTGTTCCATTCTGTCCAGCAGAAAGTCATCAAGGGGGATGTGAAGTCAACAATTGGGAACTTGTTGGCTTCTTCTCAGGAGCAGAAAGCAGCAGCCACCATCAAGCGAGAGGACAATGAGAAGGGAAATGTCCAACTTTTTGCGAGCTGCATTGAGAAGGGAGACCTCAGCTATCTGAGGAATCTCCAGCAGGAGTCAGAGATACAATCCCTCATCTCTGCCCAAGCCGAGGAGGGGGCAGATGAGAGTGGCCCACGGGTTGTGCTGGGGGCTAACATACATGTCTTGCCAAATAAAGAACAAATGGAGAAAGTGATTGCAGGAGGTGAGCCAGGGGCTGTGGAGGGAGCAAAAAAGGGATTTGCATGTGAAAGCACGGGCAGAGAGGGTGTGTTAGAGAGAGAGGCTGTGCATGCAGCAGGTGTGACAGGCACCACTGTGCAATGTCTTGGGAAGCCCCTGCCCACAGCAATGGGAAAAGAAGAAGTTCTGTCCGGGGGGCTTAAGGTGACTACAAAGTCAATCCAAAGGGTTGCAGATGCCAGCAAGAAGGCAGAGAAAAAAGAAGCCACCACTGTGAATTTGAAGGAACCAAAAACTATGATACAAGGCACATTTCCAACCCAAGTGACATCTCAGAGGGCAGAAGTGGATGGGAAACAGCAGGGTGTGGTGCCTGGGGAAGCCAGCCAGACTCAGACAGAAGAAAAAGCCCTGGGGACTGATCTTCAGGCTGCAATGCAGAGCCTGAGGCTGGCAACAGCAGAAGCAAAAAACATTCAGCACCACGTTCAGAGCAAGTTCCAGAAGAACAGGGAGGAGGTCCACACAGCCTGCAGGCAGCAGACAGTCAGCTCACAGGGCACCATGACCCTTCAATCGACCGTACACCAACAGGACTCTTCCTCCACCAAGCAGGAGAGCAGCAGCACTGCCACCAGGACCACCACCACCAGAGTCCAGGAGGCATCCAAGACCCACACAAGCGTGTCTCAGAAGAGCATAGCATCACACAAAAAGGTCAGTGCTTCTGAGGAAGTACAGGGAGGACAACTATTGAGCCAGGAAATCCAAGTTGTGCCCAGTAGAGATTTTAGCATTAAGGATGGCCTTTATACTGCCACACCTGTGAAAACCTATATAAACCCTTGTGTTGAGTCTGATTACAAAGAGCAATCAGTGCAAGAAGAAAGAGATGTTGGTGTCAGAGGGGATGTGCAGACAGCTATCAGAGCACTGCAAAGTGCCGCCACAGAACAGCGCCTGGTAGAAAAGGAGGACGTTGTCCGAGGTAATTTAAAAGCCACACTTCAGTCGCTGGAAAAGTCTAACGTTAATGTCTCCAGAGGGGATTTTAAAGCTGCTATGATATACAGAAATGCAGGGCAGTCCTATTCTGTGTGTAAAAAGAAAAATGAGACTCAACTCGCTAGTAACGAGACTGCTGTAGTGGCTTCAGGGTCACAGGCTGATAATGACTTTCCTCCTCCTCCCTCAGTTGCTGTGATGAAAGCAGAGCATTGCCCACCCTCAACTAAAGCAGCAAGAGAAGGTGCCCTTCCATTACCAACCAGCAAAGATGAAGCCCCAGGATGTTCTGCTCTACTCCAGACCTCTCTTCCTGCTCCCCCTTCTCTGTCCTGCAAACCCAGTGACCAGAGTCCTGCAGAGAAGCCCAGGACCCCTCCAAAACCAGAAACTACTGCCCCACCCAGGAAAAAACCTGTTCCCCCTCCAAAACCTGAGCACCTTTTACATGAGGCACATTCTGCCTCTGCAAATAACAGCACAAGCAAATCAACAAAACCCATCCCTCCACCCCTGCCTCCAAAACCTTCAGGCTTGAGGGACATCAGCAAGCCAAGGCCTTCCCCCACAGAGCTGGGATTAGGCTGCATGGAAGTTCATGAACAATCAGGCTATGAGGAGGTTCAAGCAAAATGCTGCAATTTAGAGACATCTGTGAAGAAGTCTGTCACAGTTCAGGGAATAAACCCTGAGAGAAAGATGCCAAAATACACTGCCAAAACCCCTCTTCAAATAGCAGAAGAAAGGTACAAGGCCAGCAAAGGAGGACAAAGAAAGGTAGAACCAGGCAGTGCTGAGACCTCAAAACCAATGAAAAATGGAGTGGTTGGTTTTGAAGTGAAGCGGGGAATGATGAATGATAAGGCAGCTGCCCCAAGGAGGTGCCCAGGTGAAGTGGCTCAAAGGCAGATGGAGCTGTGCCGGGAGGAGAATGGGTGCTCCTCACTGTCACCTCCAGCCTGTCCTGGCAGAGCACAGACACAGGCTGTGCCAGCACAAACTGAGCCAAGCACCTCCCCTGGGGGTCACAGCACCCCTCCAAAAAGAGGAGATGGCACTGCACAAAATGCCTCACCCAAGATGGAAAGGGAAAGTGTGTCTAATTCTTATGGATTGTGGGATAGTCAGAGAGTCGTGCAGCAGGTGCATGAGAGGAGGCAAACGTCTCATTCAATGTCCTTCCATCAGCAGTCAATGAACTCCTTTGAGGAGCTCCAGCAGGGAGATAGCAGGCAACTGAAATGTCCTGACAGGGAGGCAGAGACATCTGCCCAGGAGAAGCCAGGAGTTGTTATGAGAGAAAAAAAAAGGAGAGAAACGGAAGATGAGCGTAGGAAGAGGTTGTCAGTACACAAAGAGGAGATCATGAAAGGCAATGTCAAGGAGGCTATGGAGATCTTTGAGAACATCAGGAGACAGGAGCAGCTGCAAGAGATCTTGACCCGAGTGAGGGAGTTTGAGGAGGAGACAAGCAAAGTGGATGTGAAAGCTCTCAAGAGCTTCTTTGAGAAGGTCCCCGAGTGGGTTGTGCGCCAGAAGGCCAAGCAGCAGGACAGGGCTGAGGCAAAGGAGGACGCTGACAGTGCCTCCTCAGTGGATCTGGCTTTTGAGGACCTGGAGCGAGCCAGTGCTGAGATTCTCCACCTGAAGGAGCAGACGCTTGCCCGCATCCAGGACATCGAGGAGGCCATAAAGAAAGCCATTTATTCTGTTTCTAGTCTCAAGTCTGAGTCAGACATTGCTGGGCTCTCAGGGCTGTTCAAGGAGTCTCTGGGGAGCGCCCAGAGCTCTGTGAGCAGCAGCAATATCCGTAAAATCAGCATTGTTTCCAGCAAAGCCAGGCAAGAGGACGTCATGCTGGAGACAGGGGAAGCAGCATCTGTGGAAAGTGCAAAGGTGGCAGAAAAGACAGAGGCAGCCAAGGCAGAGCTCGAGGTCCCCCACCTCGTTCAGTCTCGTGTCAGCTCTCCCTCCTCACCTTCTTATATCACCATCGAGTCTGCTGCCAGGAAACCAGCAGAATCACCCAGGACAGCACATTCCCCCCAGGATGGCCCTTCACCAGACTGTCTTGACTCTCCAGGAAAGAGAGATGCTTTTGCTCAGAACAGCTTTAGCTCCTATAACCACCCCTCAGCAGGGTCTGCTGGGCACGACACGAAACCCTTGGAGAAGAGGCCAGACCCCGTCCAAACAAAAGCTGGGCTGAGCTCCATGAAACAGCAAACACCTGGCAATGCCAACCATCCAACCAGTGACAAAGAGAAGTGTTCTCTGGACACCTCCAAAGATGGCTGCCACTGTGGGATGAAAGGCAGCTTTTCGGAATACCGCTCCCTGAATGTCCCCAGCCCACAAAACCCACGGAGGCAGAAAAGCATCCTGGAGCTGCAGACAGGGCCTGACGGGTCCAAGCTCTACGGAGCCACCCGGACTGTCATGGAGCAGTATGAGGAAATGGACCAGTTTGGAAACAAAATCATCACTTCCTCCACCACAGTCACCAAGCAATCCGAGACACAAACGTCCTCCACGTGTGATGTGGTTTCTCATCCCCAGTATGAGGTGTCTGCCTCTCCTGTGTTTCGGAGGTACCTGAAGAGCCCAGGTGAAGACTTCCATGCCAATGGGAGCTTTCAGGAGCCTGGAGTGGTCTTTGTCACCTTTGGCAACTCCAAGCCAAAGAAATAGGAGATTCTGGAGAACAAGAGAGGACTGTATAAGACAAAAGAGAAAGGCCACGACAAACATTTCTCCTGTTTTATCCACATTACACGCAGGGATTTACTTACACCCTAAGGACTTCTCAGGGTCATCGTCTCGGTGTTTGCACACAGACAGGACAAGTGCAGCCTGCCTTGACACTGGAGAACAGCCCTCACCTGGCCAGCAGGACAGACTTGGTGCTGCACCACAACCCAGAGTCCTGGCACTGCTAGAAGCACAAGGGAAAAATCCATCCATGGGCACCTTAGGGTACTTCCCCCTAGAATGTTTAGTGGGGGTGGTTGGAGGTGTTGGATTAGGCTTCTCTGAGCTACTGCAGAAGGAAGGATAGGTAGGATCAATTAAAGAACCAATCAATCTGGTCATTGGCAAAAAAACACCTTTATGTTACCTTCTTTTTCTAAGAAGGGCATCCTACACACACACACATATATATACACAAGCTCATACTGATGGGTGGGTTGAATAGGTTTTCTCTTAGCCATTAAGAAAAGAAAAGGAAAAAAAAAATCTTGAGTTGTTGTCACTCTTGGACTTGGGGGAGTTATTTATCAGTTTGTTTTTCAGTTCCTGGAATGTGTTTGATGATACTGGAAATTGTAAAGCCAAGACCTACAGCTACTATCAATGCCATTCCCCCAAAGAAAGATTCTATGAAAGATTCTTGAGTCAGAATGGTTACTGCTTTCTTTTCTTTATTTCTAGAATTTTAATTTATTATTCAGTATACACAACCCCTTATTTTAGATTTTCCATGCTTTCCTACATGTTTACTGTTTAAATTCATTTTGAGACTTTGTAAAGCAATTTTTTTCTTATTATTATGACTTTGTTTTGTATATTCTCAACTCAAGATTTTAGATTTTTGTGGCTTTTTTTTTTAATTTTAACTTCTATTGCTGCGTTCTGATGGTAAACTTTACCTCTAAAAATACTTTGGTTTGGTCAAGTTTCTTTTGTTCAGTGCTTGTTTCCTTTGAGAATACCTAGAAATCATCTCTTGATGGACCAGTTGAATCACACATAAGAGTCACTGGAGGGATTTGGTCTACATCTGCTTTATGGTGTGGGTAGATCATCAGCTCTGCAGCAAAGAGTGTTCATACTCTTACCTGAAAAATGAGTGCAGGGTGATAGAGAACCCCCTGTCCAGGGCTCTATGTAGGTGTGTGGAGCCTGGGTGGGATGGGGACACCAGAAAGGTCTGGACCCCTGTGTGTATCCCTTTCCCCCATGGGAGAAGGCAGCTGAGGTGCTGGCCCCCACCAGCCTTAGGAGGAGGAGCAGCCCTCACTCACCCAGCCCTTATTCACTGCTGTGCCTCAGCTCACCTCACTCTGAGCTCAGGGCTGCCTGGGTGGCAAGGAGATGGCTCCAGGAGTGAGGAATGTGAGGAGCCCATGGAGGGACGGGATGGCTTCTCACAGAATCACAGCATATCCTGAGTTGGAGGGAATCCTCAGGGATCATTGAGTCCAGCTCCCTGCCCTACAGAAGAAATCCCCAAAAGTCCCAGCACGTGGCTGAGAGCATTGTCCAAACACTTCTTGAGCTCAGGCTGGTGCTGCAACCACTTCCCTGGGCACCTCTTCCAATGCCCAATCACCCTCTGGGGAAAACTTATTTCATGACATCCAACATAAACCTCCCCTGACACAATTTCAGGCCATTCCCTCAGTTCCTGTCACTGGTGACACGGTGTCCAATGTCCCTCTCCAGTGTCTGCTCCTCCTCCTCCTCACAAGGAAGTTGAAGACAACAATGAGTCTCCCCTCAGACTCCTCCAGGCTGAAGAGACCAAGTGTCCTCAGCTGTTCCTCACCAAGCTCCTCCCCAAGGCCCTTCACCATCTTTGTTGCCCTCCCTTGGACACTCTCTAATAGTTTAAAGTCCTTATTTGTGTATTGTCTTGTCCTTCTTGAATTGTGGTGGCCAGAAGTGCCCCCAGGACTCGAGGTGAGGCTGTGGAGCCGTGTCCTACAGCCTGGCTCAGACTTAGGCTGCCAACCTCTGGGGCTGACTGCAGCTCTTCTGATTGATCCACAGGCAGACACCTCATCACCCAGTCCATCAGTTTATCTGACAATGGGACAGTAACTTCATTTTAAAAAATTAAGTAAGTTGTTACAGTTAACCTTTGCCTTTTTTTTCCTCTGAGGAAAAAGAACCCACACTAATGAATTAGGAGCAGGACACTGGAGAGGAAGGGACAGTTCAGAGTCTACCACTTCATATCCCTAAGCCCATAGTTGGGTTTTAAATAGCAGTTGTCATCCTGCATTATAAACACCTTGTTTGAGGTACTCTAGACCACGTTGGAGTTCTGCTTCCTCCCAGAAAAGAGGTGCATAACCAGAATGCATTGATTTACAACCAGAACACCATGAATTTGAAAAAGTTGCCAAAAGAAGAATATGGATGTAATCTTCAATTTCACACTGGAGGTTGAGCTAGAAGAGCAGATCATAATAAAATGTGCAAATTATTTTAAGGCAATCAGAAAAAAAAAAAAACTACTTAGACCTTCCCAACTCCTTTTGTAGGACCAGATGCAAAAATTAAGGGAGAGTTAGTTATCTGGAGATCATCTTCAAAATCTTTTCAACACTCCTTTCTTCTCCCTGTTTGTTTCCATTTCAGCTTCCATTACATATTTGTTTCATTTCTCTTGAAGGACAGGCGTGGAGCAATTTTAGTAAGCTGCAAACAGGTTATTTGGGCAATGAAAATTACTCCAAATAAACTCAAATAAACCCAAATATCCTGCACTTGCACTGCTTAAAAAATGCCATTCTTATTGTTTGTGTTTCTGGTTTTACAGGATTTCTAAATGTCTCAAAGAGCCATTTATGAGGTTAAGATCATTTAAGACATGTTTCTGTCGTATTCCCATCATCTAGGAACAGAAATATGATGAGGAAACAGATGTTGCATTATTTCATCCATACATGGCTCCTTGAGACACTGAAAGAGCTGGAGAGAAAAAACAAATGCAAAGATTTGAAACTCAAACACAAGCTGAAGGATCAGTTCACATTCCCTGCACTTCAGACTTTGCAATAATAAACCAGCAGAGCACATACAAACTTTCAGATCCCAAATGAGTTGGCACAGATTTTCTGTGATTTTGGGGTACAAGATATGACATTGTTCACTGTTCTTTGCCCTGGTGGGTCTCTGCATTCTCACACAGTAGATATTTTCAAAAGTAAGCAGGATAGGAGAGTTATCTGGACCAGGAGACAGAGGACACTTGGTATTGTCAGAACTGCACATCCTTGAGGGGGTCAAAGGACAAGTTCAGCTACAGGTTTGACTCTTTTGCAGCAGGGGACAGGAAATGGGCTTCATTCAAAGTGCCCACAAAAAGTACTGCCCTTCCCAGCTCTGTCAGTCACTGACCTCCCTGAGGACACTCAGTCTCCAGTCTGAAAGATTCCTGCTCACCATGGAATCACAGAATCATTAGAAAGGTCTCTAAGACCATCGAGTCCAACCATTAACCCAGCACTGCCAACACACCACTAAACCCTGTCCCCAAGGGCCACATCTACACACCTTTATCCCCTATAAAAGGTTATCCCAATTTGGAAACACACTCCAGGAGTTCAGACATTCATTCCCAGTTCAGGGGAGAGAGATTCTGCTTGTTTGCTAAACAGCTCTGCCCCCTTCTTTGTTCATGATTAAAGAAAGCATTTTTTTTGTTATATAACACAGACATGTTGAGTTACTCTCTTCTCTGCCAGGACTCAGACCTTTGCTCTGGGTGAGAGCGCATCACCATCAGAGGAAGTTCTGCAGTCACATTGGTGAAATTCACCTTGCAAGCAGATTGATTTTGTACAACTACATGGGCCTGTTTCAGGGTAGATGTTTTAGATGCTTTAGAATCTTTAGATTCCCTTAACTGGGCCTCCATTGAGAATACTGGGAGTTTAGACACCCATTACTTCTATATTCACTTACAGAATGGTCTGCTCTCTGCAAAGGATTGGGAGAGCAGAGGGTTGCTGGGATCATTTCAGACTGAAGGAAGGAAGGATTTTGTTTGCATGCTTCCCTCTAGAAAGAAGAAAGAAACCTCAAGATGTTAAACTAATCTTCTTGAAAGTGTTGTCACAGGAAAACAAAGATGATTTGGCCTTAATGGTATGTTCAGACAGAAGGAAAAGTTAAAAAGTTAGAAAGTTAAAAATTGGTTCCCCGGCTGTCTGTTGCCAGTAAAAGACAAGGCTTTGCTCCCTGTCTTGTTCTTGTTGGTGTCGACTCATCTCTTGAGATAACAGAAACATCTTTCCTGTTTCATAGAAACACAGAGCCAGAGAATGTTTTAGGTTGGAAGGGACCTTAAAGATCATCTAATTTCAAAGCCCTGCCATGGGCAAGGACACTTTCCACTGGATCAGGTTGCTCAGTGCCCATCCAATCTGGCTTTGAACATTTCCAGGGAAGGGGCATCCACAGCTTCTCTGGATGCCAACTTGCTGACTCTGGTCACAGCTAAAATTTGGCCATCGGCCGCAACACATGAGAGCAGTAAAACTTTTCTTTGGAAAAAAAAAAGTAAACTTTTCTTTGAGCTGAAAATGCTGCAAACCAGGGTAGGAACATATGGAAAAAAACCAGAGGGATCAGAGATCCCCAGCAAAACTATGGCAAATAAGCTCTCTACAAAGAGGCAGAGTTGCCCTGACGTGAGGGAGTGTCAGTACTCAGAGCATTGACCTGTCAGAGTCAGGCTGGGCCCAGCTGTGCTCCTTCTGGGGCTTTGGAAAGACCTGCATTTTCAGATTAACTCACCAGCTAAGCTGAGCTAAGTGAGGAGTGCACAGAGACATCCTCACTGCCACCTGCATCCTCTGGGTCACTTGACTGTGCAGAATACCTGAAACTATTTCTTCAGCTGGGATGATAACCAAGATCTTTTTTCCCCCCTCTCTCTCTATCTCTCCACTAATGTGGGTGGTGCTGGAAACACGCTCCAGAGAGATTCTCTGGTGTTTTGGGAAGTCAGGTTGGGACACACAACACAATCCAGAGAGTAAACACAGTGGAGTAAAGCACCAGATCCACAGAGCTGTGGAAGCTTTACACTGATATGAGCTGCCTTTCCTGGGTTTGGACTATGTCTGTGTGAGCAGCCATAAGATAGCAGTGATTCCAGGAGCTGCACAGAGTTTTTGAGGCAGAGCAACATTTCTCACCTCACTCAAGGTTTTTAAATTATTCAACTGAATGAATCATTTATTCTCAATCAAATGGACATATTTTTTCTCATCAGAGATCCAAGGGTGCTCTATCTTCTATTCTGACTGAAAATTAACACTGACCCATCCAACATGACAGACAAATTGAGCCAGACAGGAATCTGAACTCTCACAATAGATCTGCAAAAGAGCAATGAGGAAACACAACACAAGCAGGAGATTCAGTGAATTACCTTGCAGATATTTCCAGGTAGTCACAATTCAGTTATTTAACATCAGTCTCTCCTTCTTCAGCCCATGTTGAAAGAAATGTGTGCCTGCTGCCTGAAACCTGTCTACCCTGTGGAGCGTGTGGTCACTGACAAGGTTTGTGTGCACCACTCCTGTTTCTGCTGCCAGGTCTGTGGAAGGAAGCTCAGGTGAGTGGTGGGACTCAGGTGCTTTAAAGGATGGCCAAATAGTTTCCATCAAATTTGTCCAAGGGTAGTTCTGACAGAGCAGGACTCAGGAAATGAGAAAAAGGGCAGGCAGTTTCCCTGATTCCATCTGCCTCTCCATCACTGGAGGCTGAAGCGTGCCCACCTCAAGCCTGCAGATGCCTCTGGATCAGGAATCTGCATGGATGAGGGTGCAAGGATGAGCTGAAACTACAGTAAATATTTACAGTTTGGGAATACTGGTAGGAGATGTAGTTGGAGGAGTCATTTGGGTGCCTCCTGTGTTCACAGAATCATTAAGGTTGGAAAAGGCCTCTAAGATCATTGAGTCCAACCATTTACCCAACACTGTTCCACCACCAAATCATGTTCCCAAGCATAACCTCAAACCAGGTGGAAGCCTCCACCCAGCCTTCTCAGGCCCAAGGAAGACAGGAGTTCAGGAATATATCCAGGAGAGGCGGGAATGGCTTCAAGGCTGGAGGTTACAGTCTCAGCTGGGGCCCTCTTTGAGCATCTGACCACCAGTGAAAATGGTTTTTCTTGCATCTCATCACAGTTCCCTGTGTTACAGCTTGTTCCCATTGCCTCTCATCCTGCCACTGCACCCCAGCCCTGTCTCCTCTATAACCTCCCATAAAATAGACACACACAGCCATGAGTTTCTCCCTCCTAACCTTCTCCTGCTAGGTCCTGGCTAACCCAGCTCTCAACCTCTCCTCAGATGACACAGGTCCCTCACCACTTTAGTGGCTTTTTGCTGGATTCCTTCCAGTAGGGCAATGTCTTTTTTTGCTGTGAAGAGCCCAAAACTGGACAAAGTATTCCACAAGGAATCCTACAAAAGTCAAATATAGAGGGACATTCAGTTCTCTTTGCCATGCAGCTCAGGATGTAGCTGGCTTCCCTGTCCCCAGGGCACAGTGCTGATTTGTTTTAGCTTGTCAGTCACTGAGACAGCCACCCCCTGTGAGGCTGCCTGAAATCCTGTTGCCCCCAGCCCTGCAGACACTTCCTCCCATCCTGCAGTGGTTGTACCATGGGAGCCCTGGGCACTTTTACCCATAAGGTCCACACTGTGCATACGGGGGCAGAGATGAAGTGCTGGTATGCAGCCTGGCCTGAAAATGAGAAAGGGATTGCACATAACCTGGGCTACAGCCCCCAGAGGTATTGCAAGGAAATGTTTAATTTTTCATGTTGTTTTGGTGTTTGAAAGAAAAATCAAACACATTCTGAGAAAGCCAACACTGCTTTTGAAAGGTTTCATTCTTCAGCCCCCTCCCTCCCTTCCCCACTGAGAAATGATTTTGCTGAAAGCCTGTCAGTGCTGCAGCTCCCCTCCCACACAGCTACTGACAGCTGTGCCAATCTGTGTTTTCCAGCTTGCAAAACTATGCTGCCCTCCACGGGGTGTTTTACTGCCAGGTCCACTACAAGCTGATGGCTGGGGCTGGAAGCAGCAGTGAGATGGAAAGGCTGGAGCACCACCACGTTCAGCATGGACCACAGCCCCAGGACTTGTGTAACAGGGCCAAAAAGACTGAAACAAGAGAGAAACCCGCATCCTTCAATGCACAGTGTGATCTGCAGCTGGCTGAGCACAGGAACAGCAGGGCTGTCCTCTTAGGGAACAAGCTCAGAACAGTCTGGCCACCTTCAGCACCAGCCTTGGCTGCAGATGGGAAAGCTGGAAATGGAGTGTGCTCCTGGAAAAAGCCTGCACTGAGCCTGCCACCCCACCAGGCTGCAGGCAGCAGGACAGGCAGGATGGGGGCAGTGGAGAAGGGAAGATTCTTACCTGGAATCAGCAAGGAAAGAGAGCAGGTGTGCTCCTGGCCCAAGAACAGAGAGCAGAGAGGCCGTGAGGAGGCTGGGGATGGGGATGTGCCTGAAGGGAAGCAGGGTGGGAAGGTGTCCCAGCAAGTGGCTGCAATCCAGCAGAGCCAAGGCCAGCTGAGGAGAGGACCTGCCTGTGCGTCCCTCCCTCCTGTCCTGGAGCCTGTGAAATCCCGGCCTCGAGCCTCGCTTGCTCCCCACCCCACACACCAAAGCACTAAACCCACCCCGAGGATGTACCTGGGGGGCACAGGGGGCTGCACTCTCACTGCCACAGAGACCCCAGTGACACAAAACAAGGTCTGTGGGTCACTGAGCACATCCAGCCAAGGAGGCACAATCACACGTGACAAACCTGAACTGATGGTAGCCACCCCAGGCACTGCAGGGGCCAAGCATCACTTTGGAGAGGGAATGAACATCACACAGACCATTCATATGTCAGGAGAGCCCAAAACCAGAAACACCACAAATATAGAGATAAAATATAGAGCTGAGGATGTTGATCCCCCTGAAAATGAAGCTGAACAAGCCCATTCTCCCTCTGGTGTGTTGAGGACCTCCCCTGCATCCTCTGGTTCCCTGGAGTCAGGAGGGCTGGGTGTGTCACCTGAGATCACTGAAATGTTGAATGAGAAATCAAAGGCAAACACCAGAGAATTCCCTGGGAAACAGATGCCATTAACTCTGGGAGAAGCCGTGCAGCCATCCAGCATAAGTGATTTGCCTGGAATTGAGAGCAAAGGGGCAGAATTTGAGAAGACAAAAGAAGAGGAACCAGTAACTATGTCAGCATCTCTGGAAGAGCCCAGTCCTGAGGGTACATCTCAGGAAAATGAAGCTGAAAAGAGCAGAGTCTCTTCACCTGTTTGTCCAGACAGGACAGATGATCACAATGTGTCCTCTTCACAAGAAACAGAACCTCAGGACACATGCGGCCACATGAAAAGTAACATTCATGAGGGTATTTGGAGACATGACACCAAATCATCTGGCAAGGATTTTCTAGTACCAACAGACACACCTCGGAAAGAAACTTGTGCCACTTGCCCCTCACATGATGAAGTCAACAACCCCAAGCCAAAGGATTCCAGGGAAGTTCTTAGTGAAAACACCTTGCACATTTCTGAGCAACCAGCCAAGACATCAGAATATTCCAAACCAAATACATCCTTGGACAAATCTGGAGGTCATCCAGTAGGTGAAGGAAAAGAAGATCTGAAACTTCCAGGGGAAAGCACTGTGCCTGTGTCACAGACTGATGCCCAGAGCAAGGAGGCCAGAAGCAGCCAAGCCTGTAAAGAGACATCAGGTAAAGGTTTCAGGCTTGGGAAAAACCCCTTCATTACCCTTTTTGGCTCTGAAGACAAAGGCAGAACTCCCAGGAAAGAAACAACAACCCAGAGGAAACCCACGAAACCCCAATCAGCTCTTGCCACTTTGTTTGGTCACTCCTCAGAGAAGAAGCAGAGTCCACGAGAAAAACCTGCAGCATCCTCAGAACAATCAAATATTGATAGCAGGACAGAAAAGGCTCAGGGCCTCCTCAGCTCCTCCAGCCAAGTAAAACAAAATGCCTCCAAGAATGATCAGCTGCCACAGCCTGGAAAGATGGAGGTGTTCCCTAAACATATCCAGGAGAGCTCTGGAGGATTCTCAGGCTCTACTGAGTGCAAGGAGTCTGATGTCCTGTTGTCAGCTCCCAGCACAGCCATGTCACATGGTGATAAACATGAGAGAGCTGAACTTGACATTCATGACCAAGTGTCTTTAAATAGTCAGGTTTGGCAGCAGCAGGACAGCTGTTGGCCCTCTCTCATGCCAGCCCAGAAAAATCAGAAGGAAGCTGCAGGGATCTCAAATCATGGAACAAACCCTCTACAGCTTCCTCCAGAGCTTGTGCCTGTAGCCGGTGACAGCAAAAATCTCACCAGGGAAGGGAATCACCATGATGCTCATCTGCCAGGAGTCCAGAACCTGTTGAGTTTGGATGTCCAGGACACAACGGCACAAGATGGGATATTTTTTTCACCAGGCAATTCAGAAAAGTTACCCAAGGATGCTGAGCCTCAGTTCAGCAACACGGATTTTCTGGGGGGCAGTAACTTGTTCTTTTCTAGAGGACAAGATTTCCCCAGTAGGGCAAATAAAACTCTAAATTCAGATTTGCAAAACTCAGAGGCAGAAACTCCACCTTTCTTTGATCCAAATCCTTCAGATTTATTCCAGGAAATCTCATCAGAAACAAGCACCTCACTAGAGCTCTGGGACACCTCCAGCCTCTCGCTTCTTGATGGGCAGGATGAGATTAATATCAGAGACCTGGAAGGGATTCAGAGCTGTGAACTCCTGCTGCAGGTGGATCCACACCACCAGGCTCCAAAGGCAGCAGAAGAAATGTTTGGAATGGGTCTTAGTGCTGAAGGCTCCACAAAAAAGCATCTCCCTACACAGGATGACAATTCTCCCTTATCATACATGATTAGCAGCTGTGCTTCTGAAACCTCTAATCAGGGTGTCTTTGATCACTTTGATGTTGATTCAACCAAAACGGGCCAGGAGGCTTCTGGAAAAATGAACAGGAGCAGAAAAACATCAGGAGCTGAAGAAGATGATGACAGTCTGTCTTCTGAAGACTTGGAGATGTTAAATTATGACCTTTCAGAGAAGGAGTTCTTTATATAGGTTGGAAAAAAAAAGGTTAAAAAAAACCACACAGCCCTCCCTGCAGCACAAGCTGATACAGGACCAAAAGTGATTCTTGAAATCAGCTGCACAATGATAAGCAAAGAGAAGTGGAATCACCTTGTCACGTTCAGAAGGGCAGAGGAGGGAAATGAACCCTGGTGTCCTGAAGTCTTGGGGTGTGGGGACATAGATAAATCTGTTCTTCTTGTGCCATTGCACTCTGCTCCTCCCAGGCTGCCCTTTGCATAAATATTATATAACATAAATGCTACAGAAGTTAACAATTATACTAATGATAAACAAGCTTAAAGAAACTCCAGAGGGTCAAAACATGAACTATGCATGTGCTAAGCACGTATTAAGCACATGCACTATGAAAAGGGTCACAGAGCATAGGAATTCACACGTTTTGATCAGCTGTCTGTAAACAAAAAAAAGATACAGGTGTTAAAATGATTAATTTTAATATAGAACAAAATGAACTAAATTAAATGAATTAATAAATAAATAAAATAAAATAAAATACCCCAACAGTCTCCCTGCCTCATTAGTGCCAAAATAACCCTGGCTCTGTCCGATCTGCTGGAGGAATAAAGCTGCTTAATGACTACATCTGCTGCAAAGTAGTATCAGTGTTCTGTGCAGGGAAACTGCTCAATCAGCATAAATTGGGGAAAAAGGGATATCCTTGAAATTTATGTGACTTGTCAAGCACTGAAATCAGTCTCACCTTGGGGTGATCAAGGGGCTCAGAGCTAAGGAGCTGCTGTTCCAGGAGCCTGGAACATGGCCAGGCTGTGCTTGGAGGTGCAGAGGAGGCTTGCAGAGATCAAGAATCTCTCACTGGAGCAGTGGGAAGCTGGTGGCCCCTGCCACCTGTGCAAAAGCTGCTCAGAGTGAAGTCCCAGATGAGTTATCACTATCAAATTACACCCATAAACCTGATCTGTCCCTGCCAGCTCTGAGAGGAGGGGAAAAGGCAGGAGCACAAAAGTTAGTGGGTATGAATCCATTCCCCACAGTTCACCCCAGCACAGAGGTGTCCAAGAGGGTGTCCAGCCACTGCCACTCCTGATCCACAGAGAAAAGCCAAGTCCATGAATTAATGCATCAAAGCTCTATTTCCTGCACTAGACCTCATTCCCAGGCTGTGGTTTCTCTTTCTGGACTTCTCTCCAGGATGCTCCCCCTCCTTTGTCCTTGACATGGGTTTCCAGCTGTCCATCCCAGGCCTTCCCTGAGACATGCTGGTTTCTCATGCCCTCTGATAGAGGCTTCTCCATTTTCAAGAGGTTTTGCAAGCCTTAGTAATCCACCTGGGCAGAGCTGCTGGGGAGAGAGCAATAAGCCCAGAATCCCTACAAGTGGGGCTCCAGGAAACAGCAGCTTGCACGGCTGCCCCAGCCTTTCTCTCTGAGAGATCTCCACCCACTCAGCCGTAGATGATGGAGACACGTATAAAGACATCTTTCCACTAGAAATGTCATTTGAGGGTGACAAAGGACTTTCCCAGGGCTCCAGAAGAGCCTGTCTGGTCATGGCTGGAAGAACAGCTTTAAGGAAGGAGTCACAGCTGCATCAGCACATGAAACTTACTCAGGTGTGGGTCACCCTCAAGGAGGTTTTATAGTCATAAATTGGAACTCTGCCACAGAAAATGCTGAGGGCTGAGGAATGGGAGGGAAGACCATGAACCACATCACAACAGGGTGAGCCTGAAGACTTGAGCTTGTTGCACACTGATAGAGAAAGCAGGACAGGGACAAAATGTCTCTGCCAGAGCAGATCACCTCAGCCAAGTCATCCTACCAAAAGGACAGAGATTAATTTAGGGTTCAAGGAGCCTCTGGAAACTGTGTAACTCAGCCTCCTGCTGGGAGAATGTCTCTGAATAACAGCAAGTCCCCTCATCCAAGGATGTGGATGCAGAGCTGAGTGCTATTTGGCTGTGTGGTGTGTGCAGATGACAAATGCACAGCTCTGGTATGAATTTACACTACTCTAAGTAACATTTACTCCTCTCTTCCTTTACTCTGAACAGCACTAACCAGTATGATCTCACTCTCCCACTCCATCTTAGGGGGTGATGCTTTAAAATCCAATGTTCTTCTCCTTTACTGGCTTTCATAAGCACAACAGAACTATTGAAACTCATTAAACACTAGTCCAGGCTTGTGTGACCCAGGAGTGGCTTTGCTGGAGGCTCAGATATACTATGGACATTGAGAGTGAAAGATAAAGAATTTGAGAGGAGATTTAAAATGAGCAGGTTAGTGATGTGCTCATAGCTCTGGTAAAAGCAGCCAGGAGCTCTGGTGAAACCAACCTTTGCCAAATTACCCACAAAATTTCACACACTGAGGACAAACCAGCTACCCAGTTTACCAGGAATGAAGACAGAAACCACTCAGGGAGTTTACCCAGGGAGCAACTCAGATGCACAGCAGAAATCAGGATAATCTGCTTTTCAAGTGACATCAGAACCTCAGGCAAAGCCAAGCTGGTGTCATTTCCCAAATCGTTTGTGCTCTGAATGTCTGTGTGTGTAACATGCTGTTTTCCCTGAGGGTACTCTCTAAGCCAGGTCTGTTTTAGGATAATCCCCAAGAAACTGTAGTTTAGATCCAGTTTTATGGCTAACCAGGGGTTTTACAAATGAAAAGAGAGAACTTGGGACACAGCTGTCAAGAGTAAATCGACTGGACTACCAAACATATTTCCTAGTCCACAGGAGAAGTGTTCTTCTGCTTCTCTTACATATAGTCTCCAGGATGCATTATATAGTCACTAAACCATCAATTGGAGCAGCAAATTTACTCTGTTTGCTTCCCCACACCCTCATAAAATTAACCCTCATTTGTAGAATTTCAACTTCATGCCTCAGACAAAATCCTTGTGCTGCAGCACAGCTGCCTTCAGGAGGCCTTGAGATGCACCTAAGGCTGGGAAATAACAAGATGTCATTCTACTATGTCCAAGAGTGTCAGTGCACCTTTGTTCTACACCCAAGAGCAGGGAGGGAATGGCTGGTGACAAAGTGCAGCCTGGAGGACTGCACCGTATCATCATAATGGACTGTTGTGCTAATACAGGTGCTCATCTTATCACACTGGATTAGGGCTTTAGTGCTCATACAGTTTAAACATTAATATTTGCCTATTTAAGCCATAGGCACCAGTGCAGCCTGGCCATAGAGGTGTTCACCATGGCTGAGTTTGGAGATCTTTTACGTGCTCTGGGGGAGTGTGGGCGCTATCAGAAACTGCTGGTCCTGCTCCTCTCGCTCCCACTACTTTTCAATCCTTTCCAAATGGTTGGCCAAGTGTTCATGGTTGTGGAAGTGCCTTACCACTGTGACACCAGCTGGATCCGTGCTGTGGGCCCCAACCTGACGGAGGAAGAGCAGCTGAACCTCACCCTGCCCCGGGGCACGGACGGGCAGTTCGAGCAGTGCTCCATGTACTCACCGGTGGACTGGGACCTTGCCTCCATCCTGGCCTATGGGCTGAATGACACAGAGAAGTGCAGCAATGGCTGGGTGTACCCCTCAGGACAGCCACCATCCCTGCTGACCGAGGTCTGTATTTGCTGTTTGATATGCTGGCATGTGCAAAGGAGGGGATGGGAATACCCTAGTCTGTGGTTTGGTCAGCCAGTGCCAGCTGTGGTGCAGTGAGGTTGAGATTTATTGCAGGATTTTGCCTGCATCACACAAATGGCAGCTGGAATCCCTGGGAGGTTGTCACAGCAAAGCCATGATGAAGGTGCCTGGGGAGGGCACAGGCAGTGATGGTGAGGCTGTGAGTCCAGCACATGTTCTGCCTACCATCTGTCCCCTTTCCCCTTCACTTAATGGTGTATCTGCCTGGAGGGACCTTTTGGGCATCCCTGCCTCAGTACCCCCTGTTCTTCAGCCTGGTTCTACTCATATCATCTTCTCTGACAAAGACATTTAACTTCCAAATGGCTGTCATTGATATTTCTTGGGCCTCCAGAAACCTTCAGGGCTGCAATAAGACATGCCAGGGGCCATGCAGTTGAGCAAAAGCCTTGTTTATCAGCATCCTCAACTTCTCCATTCTGCCTTATATCTCGCCTTCTAGTTTACATGGTAGTGGTCTGTCAAAGGTTGGACTTGATGTTCTTGGAGGTCTTTTCCAACCTAAATGATTCCGTGATTCTGTGATTCTCCCTCTGTGGACCTTTGCTCATTTCTCACTTTCCCTCATTCCTCCTCCCTCCTTTCTTATCTGCCAGCTCCAGCACTTTCTCACAAATACCTTCCTCTGAGCTGGAACAGAGGAGAAACTCCAGCCTCTGGTATTTGCAAAGGCTCCTTAGTGTCCCTGAAGCACTAAGTCCATTTCAGACAAGGCTTCTCTGGAAGTTTAAGCAGCTGCATCCCTTCCCATTCCTATGCTGGTCCACCTTTACCAGAAAAAAAAACTGCTCTCCTCCTCTTTCCACCCTGTTCTGCCTTTTCAGACAGAGAAGAAAGTTGATACAGCTCTCACCCCAAGGTCACACTTAAAACAAAATTTGCCAACCAGGACCCTCCCTCAGGGATGTTTGGGCTGGAGGGGAATCCTGCAGATCCCAGCACACAGCCGACGTGCACCAAGATGCAGAGGCATGCTGAGCACCTCATGTGTCCATCCCACCATTGATTTGTGTCCTAAGTGCTCACTATGAAGAGCTCAAGTCGTTGTGAGGGTTTCTCTGCTCCCAGGAGCTGGAACAAGAGCTCAGGCACCCAGACCCCAGATCCACCATGAACCCGAAAGGCTGCCCATCCCCAGAAAGCTGCTGGTGTCTGTCAAAAATAACAACATCTGTGTTTTCCTCCCTCCAGTTTGACCTGGTGTGTGACAGAGCAGTTCTGAATGATGTCTCCCAGTCCATCTATATGGCTGGGCTTCTCGTAGGAGCCATGTTCTTTGGGATGCTAAGTGACAGGTGAGGAAACACAGTTCCTTCCCAGAGACTCTGTCCAGCACCCAGGGACAGCCCAGATGAGGGTGCAGACTGTCCATGCACTGAACAGGAACTGCTCCCTTCACAAGACTCAATCCCTGTGCCTGAGAGAGGGCATCTGGGGCCACTTGAGTGGTCTGGAAATGTCTGAGGGTTGAAAAGAGAGGCAGATACAACCTTGTGGGGGAGTCCTTCAGAAATCACAAGTTAGCCATTGCTGGTGTCTCAGGCTTTGCCAGAACCATGACGGGCCAACACTGGAGACATTGATTTTTCTGTACATTATTTCTTGGGGTGTATAGAGGAGCTATGTTCACATGGATGTCAAATCTCCTCTGGTTCTCAAATCCCTTTGCATCTCTCCTGGGCTCTTCCCTCTCCCCATGGGGTCTCTCCAGGTACTGACTGGCTCTTCTCTCTTCTTCCACAGGATAGGCAGACGCCCAGTCCTTCTCATCTGCATGCTCATCCAGAGTGTGTTTGGCCTGGGAATTGCCTTTGTGCCCCATTTCTATGTGTTCATAGCCTTCAGGTGTGTCGTGGGAGCTGCGGTGTCAGGAATTATGATTACAGTCGTATCCCTGGGTGAGTGGGAGGCCCTTGTCCTGAGGCAGCAGATATGGCTTCTAAGATATGACAGTGACAGGGGGCCCAAAACAAAGCCTGAAGCTTTGCCTTTCCTCTTAGGTACGGAATGGGTGGGTGTGTCCTACCGGCCAAAGGCAGTGCTGATTGCTCACACGGCTTTCGCCATCGGGCAGATGACGGTGGCTGGCTTGAGTTATGGGATTCGCAACTGGAGGCTGCTGGAGATTGCAGCATCTGCTCCTATGTTCGCCCTTTTCTTCTTCATCTGGTAAGTAGGATGGGGACAGAGCCTCTGGAAGACACAATAGGGATGTGAGGGGTGTGAGTGAGGAGGTGGCAGCAGCTCAGAACCAAGCTGGGTCTTTCCCATTGGAGTGCAGGTGCTGGAGGAGCTGCAGAGCTCAGCACATTTCCCTGGGGCACTGCACTGCTGAGAGCAGCAGCTGCTTTGTTTTGGGTCTCCAAATGTGGTTGTTGGAGCCTAAATTTAGACCCCTTGATCCCATGGGCCATTCACTTTAGAGTTGGACTTGATGATCCTCATGGGTCCCTTCCAACACGGAACATTCTGTGGTTCTGTGATCTGGTTCTGTGGTGGCCAAGGCTTGGTGGACGTGGTCCCAGAGGAAGGGGCTGTGGGGAAGTCAGCAGGACACAGCAGCATGTCCTGGCCTCCCCTCCTGGCAGGGTGCTCCCAGAGTCAGCTCGCTGGCTGGTGACCAAAGGCAGAATCGAGGAAGCCAAGAAGCTCCTGCAGAAGGCAGCAGCCACCAACAAGAGCAGCCTCCCACCAGAGCTCCTGGAGCAGGTACTGGGGGTTCTTGTCCTCACACACTGCCCTGCACCTTGCAGCAGCCCCTGGAGCTCAGCTCATCCCAGAAACATCTCTGCATTCCCACTGGGAATGGGCTGGCCATGGCTGTGGGGCTCCAGCTCCAGCTGAGTTACACAGGGTCAGGTCAGACCAGAGACCCAGCTTCTGCTGAGGCTCAGCCTGGAGCTTGCTGGGGTGCCCCTGGGGATGTGGCAAGGACTCAAATGCTTCCCTGGCTCTTCTCCTCTCAGGATTCCAGGAGTGTGACTGAAGAGTAAGAGTCTCTTTTCAGTCTGTGGGTTTCCATGCAGGAATGCCTGAAGGGGAGTTCCCTCCTTGCCCACCCCAAAGTTCCTACCCTGGGGAAAGAAATGTTCATCCTGAGGAACCTCTCAGTCCCCACCCCCTGTGCTGAGCACCCAGAGCACAGAGGCAGGAGCCCAGCCCCACTGGGCTGCCCTCCCTCCCAGAGCACTGGGGGTCACAGGCCTGTCCCACTGAGGCTTTCCATGGACTGCACATGGAAAAGGAGCTGGACATGGGTTTGCTTTCCCTGCTCTGACTCTTTGACTTCCTGTGTTTTGAAGCTGAAGCCTGAGAAAGAAGTCAAGTCTGGAAATTTCCTGGATCTCTTTCGGGAGAAGAACCAGCGGAAGGTGACTTTAATCATGACATGTGTCTGGTAAGACATTCCCTGGTCCCCTCTGTCAAAATTACTGGGTGAAAGAAAAGAAGTTGATGATCATCAAGAATGGTAAATTAAAGTGACTTTTGTGGTAATATATATGTGTATGTCTCTATCTGCTACCATTCTACCTCCTCATACAGGACCAGATTTACTATGTCTGGGCATGGGAAGAAGATGATTATCCATGATACTGTGGGTTTTGTTAGAAAGGCTTGAGTAATTCCAGCTTTGGGCAATCCCTGGGCCTTGGAGTAGGTTTTTTGCCTATGTAGAAGCTTTAGGTTTTCAGTCTAGAATTTGCTGACCATATGGAGACCCATCCTGCTTTATATCCTGCAACTACAACCCCCGGAATTGTCAAAGGTGTTGACTAGAACCAAAACAGAGTTTGTTGGGAGTTTAAATAAGTTGCATGTATTCTACCCTTTCTAATTTGGGGTTATAAACCTTCATAAAACCATCTGGTGACATGTTCTATTCTGCTTCCCTTGAATTTCAGGTTTGCAGACAGCATTGTCTACTATGGGCTGAGCCTCAGCGTGACAGGTTTTGGTCTGGACATCTACCTGACACAGCTGGCCTTTGGGGCAGTAGAGCTTCCAGCTCGACTTTCCTGCATTTTCCTGCTGGAGTGGTTTGGGAGGAAAAAAGTGCAGGGCACTCTCCTGCTGGTGTCTGGCGTGTTATGTCTCATCCTCACTGGCATCCCTGCAGGTGAGCCTTCCCAGCCTGTGAGCAGAGCTGGGCAGAGCCCTGGACATCCCTACCCTTCTTCAGACCCATCCTCCTCCCATCCCAAGCTCAGTTCCATGGGCTCAGCTGCCTCCACTGTCACAGCCCAGGGTGCTTCATCCCCAATGTTCTGGCTTCCCCTCACCTTGGATTCCTTCTCCGTCAGGGCTGTGCCTGGTTGTTTCACAGCCCCCAGCCCTTGGCAGGCAGTGTCCATTAGACACCAGCACCTCCTGGCACAAAGGTATAGCAGAAGAAGTGCTTTAAAAGCCACCATTTTTCCCTTTACCTAGATGAAGAGAAAAAGCAAATGCCCACTCGCCCTCATCTGTTTGCATCTGTTTGTGCCCCAGTCCATACCCCACCCCTGCTGCTGTGACAGTGCTGTGAGTGGGACTGAAGGGAACAGTGGGGATTCCCAATGCTTTCAAGGTCAGGGACATGGCATTTCCAGCCAAGCACTTCCCAAACACCTGTGGTGGCTCAGCAGCTCACTTCAGTTGTAGATCTAGAAAATGCCCAAGGGCTCAGGAGAAATCTGGGCTCTCTGCAGAGGATATTTCCCAGGTAAGGGAGTGCTGGGGATCATTCCCAATGGGTTAGGTGGTAGGTTTGCTTAGCATGTCTATTAGAAAGGGCCATCCCAAGAAATCCCACTGCAGAGAGTTCTGGTCCCAAGTGAGCCATGCCCCTGGAGGTTACAGTGGTTGTCTCTCCTCCTCCCCTCAGAGCAGGCCCTGGTAATCACTGTCCTGGCTGTCATTGGCAAGATGACATCCACGGCTGCTTTCTCCACCTCCTACGTCTACGCCGCTGAGCTCTTCCCCACGGTTATCAGGTGAGCTCTCCCCACACATCAGGGCTTCCTTCAGCCAAGGCTGGAGGGGGTGATGGGGCCACGTTCAGTCCAGGAGTGCTGATGCCTGCCCCTCTCTCTCTCCCCCAGGCAGACGGGCGTGGGGCTGTGCTCGACCATGGCGAGGGTGGCCGGGATCCTGGCCCCACTGATCATTCCCCTGGACCAGTACCACCGGACCATCCCCATGGCCATCTTCGGGAGCATCCCTGCAGTGGTGGCCCTGTTCTGCATCCTGCTGCCAGAGACACGTGGTGTTGACCTGGCAGATAACACAGGGAAGGACCAACTTCCCCCTGAGGTGGGTACAGGGAGCTCTAAATAAAGGGGGAAAAAATATCCAAAACTGCAAATTTAAGGCAAAGAAAAAAATGTTAGAATTACGGATGAATAGTCTCATCTTATCTTTCCTTCTTATCTTCAGGAGCAGAAAACTGAAGAGCATTTCTGAGACACCAGAGAGGATGACAGAGACTTGGAGAAGGATGTCAGGATGTCTGCAGATGCTCAGAGAGCAAGCAATGATTGGACAGACATCTACTAACACTCCAGTCTGATTCCATAATTCTTGAAGCAGACCAGGGAGGCATGGCTGCCTGGAAACTGGTCTTTCAGATGATGAACACAATATCCATGGTCACAGGGAGAGGAGATGTGTGTCACTCTGCCTTTGGAACAGATGCACTTCCAAGTGTCCCTGAAACCCAGTTTGGTCATGCCTGGCTGGCCTCCCAATGTGTTCCCTAGTCCTTTGCAAGCTGGTACCTGTGGAACCATCCCTGTTGTGTTTTACAGCAATAAAGAATCACCAGTAGAGGGGCTGTACTGGGCAAAAGCGGGCACTGGCTTTGTCCCTCCTGCACTAAATCCCTTGGGTCGTCGGGCTGCGCGTCAGCCCAAGCCTCGACATTTGATCAGGATGTCACTGCACCCCTGTCACACACGTATTTAGCTTTTCTTTCCATGTGGTGTTGAAGTTGAGTTTCTACATGAATAATATAAATTATGCTCTGAGTTTGATAAGAGACACTTGTAATGCAATATGTGAATAATAAATGGTGTTGACTTTTTTTTTCCTACTGTTTCACAGTTGGCCTTTGTAACTGCTCTTGGCTCTGGAGTGTTTTCTACACAGAAATTGCAAGTCTGTAATTTAACACGCAGATGGAAACGAGCTTTGTTTCCATCAGACACAAACAATTCAAAAACAAAGTGTAAAAACAGAGTGGTTGAGTTCAATAAGGATTTTTTTCTTTTTTCAAAGTCTTCCAACGAACAATCTGCATTTATTTTCTCTACTAGCAGCTGTAGAAGCTTCCTAAATTGCATGGGAATGCTGCAATTCGATGCCAAACTGTGTGGGCATTTGGATAGCTTTCCTCAGTCATGGTGAGCCTTTTACAGTGACCTTCAGTTGGCTGCTGCCAGCTCAGTCATGAAATTTTAGTGTCATCTAGTGTCATGCAAAAGAAAGAGAATGGTGGGCTTCTCTCCTTTCTAATTTGTTTGCCAGCAGAGGATGTATTTCAGTGCCCTCCAATGGATCCATGTCCTCAAGCACATCACTACTCTCAAGGAAGGAGAAGGCTGCTCCCTCAGATTTGCTGCACCCTTTGGTTTCCAATCTCTTTATGCTCTAGTACATGGTGTCTTGAGGGCTGGGATGTCCCAGATCCAGGCCACATGTGCCTGGAGCTGATATTCATTTTGGGCTTTGGTGCACAAAGTCACCCCAGTCATGTGGAACGTGGCCATGGCTGGAGATGGGATAGGGAGTTTGCAAGATCTGGGCTTTGCACTGAAGGGAATTGAACTGGGAAAGGAGCTGGAGCACCTTCCCCAGCTGAGGGAGCTGGGGGAGCTCAGCCTGGAGAAAAGGAGGCTCAGGGAGGACTCTCTCACTCTCTACAACACCCTGGCAGAGGCTGCAGCCAGGCAGGGGTCGCTCTCTTCTCCCAAGTAACAAATGACAGGACAAGTGGAAATGGCCCCAGGTTGCACCACTGGAGGTTTAAATTGGATAATAGGGAAAATTCCTTCTCCACAAGGGTTGTCCAACACTGGAACAGGCTGCCCAGGCCACTGATGCAGTCACCATTCTTGGGGGTATCTAAAAGACACATAGCTGTGTCATTTCGGGATGTAGTTTTGTGGTGGATGTGGCAATGCTGGATGGTGGCTGGAGCTTAGTGGTCTTTGAGCTCTTTTCCACCCTAAAAGAGCCAATGATTCTATGGCTTCTTACACAGTCAGGAGAGCAGCTTTAACGCTCATCTCCTCACCTCCTCAGCCATTCCCTGCTGGGTCCCTTTTTACAAACTTTGCTTTTCTCATGGACCTGGGGCTTCCCAGCATGGGGTCAGGTGAAAGGAGAGGGTGATGTCCTCTAGGTAAAGGGGAAGCTCCAGGATCCTGACACCTCTGCCCCACAGCCAGGATTTCAGCACAGTTTGTTGGTGCCACTGACATTGAAAATGTGCTGATTATCTCAGTGGTCCCTGTGGGGCTCCTCTGCTTCTGTGTCTTGGGGTGATTTTATGATGATCCTCTACTCCTGATCATCTCCTTTATGCCCAGAAATGGCTGCTGTACTTTAAGGTTGGTCTGGGGGATGAGTGTGAGCTTCAGGGGCTCCTGTGTGGGCTTTGTTCAAAGACCCACTCCAGGGAGTGCTGGGTTCAGCACAGACTGGACATTAGTTTTCTGCTGTCTCAGTTTAGAGACAAACTTAGAAGAAAATGCTCTGGAATTGATGTTTCCTCCAAAGAGAAGGGGTCCAGTGATGCCTTTTGCCAATGAGAGAAATGAATACCAGTGGGTGAAAGTGAAAAAAACCCATTTATTAACAAAGCAAGGTACCTGCAAGGCACAGGAAAAGATTGAATAAATGCTAGATATTTATTTTCAGACCCTTACCCTCCACCGACCAAAAGACTCAAAATGCCCAGGGAAGAAATAAACAGGCTGGCTGGCCTCATGGCTGGGAAGACAAACATTGCAGTGGCCCCTTTGTCTCAGGGAAGGAGAAAGAAAAAGGGAGTTCATGTATCAGCTCGGACAAAACAGATGGGAACCTGCTGAACCTCTAACATTGGTCTCCTCCACATAGCAGAAGAAATGGTGGATTTTGGTGTCCTTTCTCTTGTTGGTTCAGCTTTTTTTTCCCAAGATCTCAGGCTTGGAGTGGCTCCCATGGGTTCCCTGCACATCCTGGTCCATCTCAGCAATTGTCTGATTTCAGACCAGAAAACAAACTGAAAGAGTTCAAGATAAAAACTGGAGCATCACTGCTGCAGACCAGGGGAAAAGGTAGGGAAAGAAAAAAAGAAACTTCTTGCTTAAGCTACCAAAAAAAAAACCCAAAAAAACTTAAACAACAAAGAAACTGCCAATGTCCACCAATGGTACCATGGGTGGGAGCATGTCAGGGGGTTTTTTGTACAAAGAGGCTCCCAGGCTCCCAATCCTCCACCCAGATCCATCTCAAAGTTACAGCAGCCATTTCTGAGCTTAAAGCTGACAATTAGGGATTAGAGTTTCATCATAAAATCACCCCAACACAGTTGCTTAGCTAGCTTGGATTTTTGTTAGCTTAAGCAAGAAGTTTCATTTTTTCCCTTTTCCTGGCCTGAAGACACTGCAGCCGCAATCCTTCTCAGATTTTGGTTTTTTTTCTTAAACTGTTAGGTTTAGTTTTGGTCCAAGATCAGAAAATCACCAGGAGCTGCTCCACCCGGCCCAAGATCTGGGAAAAGCTGAACCAACAAGAGAAAAGGCACTAAAACCAACCAGCTTCATCTGCTGTGAGGAGGAGACCAACACCAGAGGTTCCACAGGTTCCCATCTGTTTTGCCGAAGCTGCTGTGTGAACTTTTTTTCCTTCCCTGAGACAAAAAAGCCTGTACCATTTTGTTTCCCCTGCCACACAACTGATCTGTTTGTTTCTTTCCCTGGCATTTTGGGTTTTTTTGCTCTGCTGTGGGCGGGCATGTGTGTGTGTGTGTGTTGGGGGCAAGGCTGTGACAGTTCAATATCTAGCATTTATTAAATTTTTTTCCTTTGCCATGTGGGCACTTTGCCAATAAACAGTTGGGGTTTTCACTTTCACCCACTGGTATCCATTTCCTATTGACAGAAAAAGGGATTACTGATTTCCTATTTCTTTAGCAGAAACACTCATTCCAGAGCATTTTCTCCGATATTTGTCTCTAAAATGAGACAAGCTGCTCTTCCCAACTAAACCTCTCTCCCCATTTTGTCCTCATCACCTCGTCAGCCTTTTGGCTCCCTCCCTTCAATATGGAATCATCCTCTTTGCCTTAGTTATTCTTTAGGTCACATTTTACCCACTGCCCATGGCCTCACAGTCATGACAGCCCAAAACACCCCTCTGTGTGCATGCAAAAGTGTGTTTGCATTCCCACAGGTCTATGTTTGCATTCCCACATGCTGTTCCAGCACTCCTGGCTCTACTTTGTGCTGTCACCTCTACACATTACAGTGCAAGACCATGTGTGGGCTGGCTAGGAGTGACATTAAAGCACTGTAAAAACATTGGACATCCTCCCACTTGTGCTGAGCTGGGCAAAACATGATTCAAACTATTCAGGTGCTCTTCAAGTACACAGTCGAGGGGTATTCAAACTGACAAAGTTCAGTGATCCAGAGAACAGCAGATAAAATATAAAACAGAGCTGTTGGAGTGAGTCCAGAGGAGGCCACAAGGATGATTAGAGGGATTGAAGAACCTCTCCTGTGAGGAAAGGCTGAGAGAGTTAGGATTGTTCTGCCTAAAGAAGAGAAGGCTCCAGGGAGAGCTCAGAGCCCCTTCCATTTCCTAAAGGGGCTCCGGGAGAGCTGGAGAGGGACTGGGCACAAGAGCGTGGAGTGACAGGACAAGGTGGAATGGTTTAAAACTGGCAGAGGGGAGATACAGATTAGATGTTAGAGAGAAATCCTTCCCTGTGAGGGTGATGAGGCCCTGGCACAGGGATCCCCCTGGATCCCTGGAAGTGTTCAAGGTCAGGTTGGATAGGGCTAGGAGCAACCTGAGATAATGGAGATTGCCCCTGCATGTGGCAGAGTGGGATTGGAAGGAGATGATCTTTAAGGTCCCTTCCCACCCAAACCATTCCAAGATTCCATGAAATGGATCTTCAGCCCACTGGAGGCACAAATGAGCTGGAAGCAGAAGTACAGCAGGTGTGGTTGGACACCTTTATTTATGAAATGAGCTAAAACAGAGTCTCAGAGTACAACTCCCTTCCTTCAATAACTCATTTGACTCCAAGCTCTTCCCTTCACTCCCCAGCCCTTATCCTCAATGCCTTGTTTGCCGTAAAAGCCTGAAGGAGGCACTCCCAGCCTTTTCCCATTAAAGGACAAAGGACTGAGCTCCTCTGTTCTCAGGGTGCTGAAGAGGAGCACCACAGCAAATCCTCTGAAAAACAGTGCCAGAGAGAAAATGGCACCACAGCCAGTCCTTGGCAGGACATTGTCACATGGCACTGGTTTTATCCAAAATTATCTTGATCCCACCGGATATCCATGAGGTACTTTGATCCATGGAAAACATGAAGGCATGAAAATGGAGAGAAGAAATACCCTGGTTTAACATTTTTTGACACTACCTAAAAAATAATTTGAACTGTACAGTCAAAGATGAAGAACCACTATGTGCAATTCCCAGGCTTCATCTGTGCCCATCCAGTGGGAAAAGAAAGCTGGACTGAGGGACATGAGATAATATAAAGGGAAGCACAGGAAAAACAACACTTTTTCTTCACAGTATAAGACAAAAGCAGTCCTAAATCTTTTAATGACAAAATGGATCCAGCAAAAGAGGAGAATATTAGAACAGAGTAAAAAAGACTTGACATTTCCCAGACAGATGTGCACTTTTTAGTAAGAGACCAACTGCCACAACATCCCTCAGTTTCCTGGAAGGAAACGAATCAAATTGGTCCCACAGTGCACCCAACAGCACCATTTTCCATGCCCAAAGCATCATGATAGGCATCAATTCAAAGCCATCAGCACTAAAGTGAAAATTCTGCTGCCTGTTAGACATGCTTGCTCCCTGCATGCTGTTTCTTCCATCACATATTTTTTTTTTCACAGCTGAGTATCTCAAATTAAAAAAAAAAAAAAAAAAAAAGGAGTGTTTTTATGAGAGAACAGGATGATCTTGCTAGACAGTCATGATAAATCACTCCTTGCAAGTGTGAGATTATTTTCAGTGCTGCATCTGCTCCAGCTCTCCTGTTAGTGAGCCCAGTTCTTTCTTGCAAGTTTATTCAATGCTCTAGTGGGTGTCTCACTGGGCAAAGTTTACAGTCTCACCTTCCTGAAGACATAACAGGAAAAATGAAGAGAAAGTGCCTCCATTCTAACTCTTGATTTCTTTCTTTTTTCCCCTCTATTTTCTCTGATGAGAGCCAGAATTTTCTCTTTTGGACACCAGTGACAGCCTGCAGTGCCTGAGGACAAGCTACAGAGGGAGATACAGGAAGGCAAAAAAGACAAGGAAACCCAAGAACTGTCAGTGAGGGCCTAAGCAATGGTGGTGTCCTGTGGTGGAGAGACCCTGCCTGTCCTCAGTGCCCACACAGCACTGGGCTGCCTTCCTCCACAGCCACCTGCAGACACAGCTAGAAGTACGTGGTCTTCGTACTCTCGTTGTCTTGGCCACCACCTTTTCCTTTCACCTGTCCATTCTGAGAGCCACTGGTGGCATTTTCGCAGACCTGATGAAAGGGAAAAGGGTGTAAAAGCAAGGAAAGTGTGCAATGAGCTGATGGCAGCCGTCCCTGAGGCAGGCAGCCTTCAGCAATCTGCAACCCATTCCCTTCTGTTCCTATGGACATCCTTCTCCCAGCAAGACAACAAAATTATCGGGTACAATTCCACCTGGTCCCATGGGGAATGAGGGCTGGGAGCTGTGAGAGGGTGAAAGCCAGAGGGTGTGGCTACAAGGCACCGGCGCTTCCCTGAGGAGGGCAGAGGGAGGAAAGCACTGGATGTTCTATCCCATGGACAGGAACGAAGGGATGACCTCCAAAAGCAGGATTATGGTGTCTCCTCCCCTCCCTCCACAGTGGGACAGCCCCAGGGCGCTCCATGCATCGGTGTAAGTCCTAAAGAAACCCCCAGCACTGCAAGGCCAAGGGGCTGCCCCGGTGCTGGCTCCCCACATCCCCACCCCAGAGACACCCCGGGACCCACCTCAGGGGGGTGGCCGTCCCCTGTGTCATCTGCCAGCTCGGTGCCACGGGTCTCGGGGAGCAGGACACAGAGCAGCCCCCCCAGCACGGGGGCACTCCCGAAGATGGCCATGGGGATGGTACCGTGGTACTGGCCCAGGAGACGGATCAGCGGGGCCAGGATCCCGGCCACCCGCGCCCACATGGAGCACAGCCCCACGCCCGTCTGCCTGGGGGGGAGAGAGGGGCAGGACTCACCACCCCCAGCCCCCACGGGGCTGAGCATGGCCACGGGGACAGCAGGGCTCCTGCCCATCTCCACTGCCAGCCACAGCACAGGGAAGTGCCCGTGCATGGGGAGAGCTCACCTGACAACCGTGGGGAAGAGCTCGGCAGCGTAGACGAAGGAGGTGGAGAAGGAGGCTGAGGCAGCAAACTTGCCAATGGTGGCCAGGATGGTGGTTGCCATGGGCTGGTCTGAGGGGAGGAGGAGAGATGGCTGCTGTGGGGTGGGGGAGGGCTCAGCACCACTCACACATGTTCACTGGGGATTGCAGGGACAGCTGTGTCACCTGCAGGGAGCTATGGCCTCTGACTGTGTCTGAGCATGGACCAGGCTGCTCTGGCCTGGTGGCTACTTGCAGTGCACTCTGCATCCATCATCTCACCTCCCAGGTATTCATCTTCCCAGAGCACAGCTCTGTTGACAGGGACCCCACTGGGCTCAGCTCTGCTATCACCATCAGCAAGAAAAAGTTTGGGTTTTTTGGATTGAGCCCTGTGGGTTCAGCCAGGCCAGGCTCAGCTCAGGCCTAGAGGGGTGTGAGTCACCCTGGCTGGGAGGACAGAACCAGCAAGGGAAGAGTTAGGGCTCTGTGCCTCCCCATCCCAGAGGACATCCTCTCTATTTGGGATGATGTTGTTCACCTTCAGGTATGCCAGTGATGACCAGACACACCAAGCCACTCAGCACCAGGAGAACAGCCTGCGTTTTCCTTCTCCCAAATCTCTGCAGGATGAAGATACAACCAAGTCGAGCTGGGATTTCCACTGCTCCAAAGGCCAGCTGAGTTAGGTAGATGTCCAGGCCAAAATTTGTCACGTTCAAACTCAGCCCATAGTAGACAATGCTGTTCACAAACCTGAAAGCCGGGCAGGGTGGCACTGAGCAGGTGTTAGTAATGAGGAAATGCAGCATTGATCTCCAATGACAACATTTTGACCAAGACACAGCATTTCCAAAGAGATGTTTGGAATACCAAACTCTGCCAAAGCTGGAAATGCTATAACCTTTCCCATAAAGCATCTTAAACAGCCAGAAGCAGGAACACCCATCAAGTAACAGTCAAAACCCACAAGGTAAATTTCTTAATGACTAATTCTCAAACCCTTCTTTTCTTTCACCCAGAAATATGCACCAGGGAATGTCTTACCAGGCACATGACATGATTAAAGTCACTTTCCGCTGGTTCTTCTTCCGAAAGAGATCCAGGAAACTTCCAGACTTGACCTCTTTCTCAGGCTTCAGCTTCAAAACAAAGAGTCAGAGCAGGGAAAGCAAACCCATGTCCAGCTCCTTTTCCACGTGCAGTCCATGGAAAGCCTCAGTGGGACAGGCCTGTGACCCCCAGTGCTCTGGGAGGGAGGGCAG
>VXBI01008799.1:4521-19262 GCA_013397375.1 Toxostoma redivivum | reverse complement strand
AGTGTTGGTTAAGTGAAAAAAAAAAAAAAAAAAAAAAAAAAAAAAAAAAAAAAAAAAAGAAAAAAAAAAGGAGAAAACACAAAAGAAACTGTTGGTAGCAGTTACTGTTCAGTTCAGACAGATGACAGTATTTTATTATCCCTTGCATGGTATCCAGGGGAGCCTCAGGAGCTCCCTAGCAACAATATAGCAGGAAAAGGAAGTGTCTTAATTCTTGGGGCTAGTGTGCTTGTGCAGGGCTATTGGCCCATGGGCACTATCTGTCCTGGTTGTAATGGTATGGAGAGCTGCTACCTCCTTCCACAATACTGCCAGGCAGCAAAAACGGCAAAGGCAGCAATTTCTGAAATTGAGATAGAGGAAAAGGAGCAGACTTCATCTAAGGAACCATGTGGTCAATCCATGAGGAAGGAAATACTTCTCCAGTCATTAACGGAGATGCATGACCAGCCTGTGTATTTTATAGAATAAAGCTGTTGTGATCTCTTTGTTACCTAAAAATCCAACTCTTCAAGTTCCTTTCCTCCTTTTCTATCTCCATTTAAATAATCCCTTTATCCATATCTAATGTTTCCTTTTTTTCTGAAGACGACATATGTGATCCTGCCATTGTTCTCTTACTGCTCTGCTGTAAGAATATCGTGGCAAAACAGAAAACCATGCTATCTCTCAGGACTGGCTTTATAAAGGATCCCAAATTTCCTTGATGACAAAGCTTTCAGAGGCATAATGTAGTCCTCTAAAACAAGAAGGTACTGAAATCCTCTAGGAACTGAGAGACTACTGACACTGGAGATAAATGGCTCCCTGTCGAAATGTCACCTTACAAAATTGATTTTAGATTTTTAATTTTGAAATTGTGCTTAGACATGTCTCCCCTTTATTATATATGGCATCAGTGTATCTTTAATTTCCTCTGCATTTGTGATTTATTCACCTGTTGCTATTTCCCTGAAGGGCACCAAGACAGGGAGAATTTTGCATGAGTTCAACTTTGGCTAAAGGCAGTGCCTGAGAGTTGGTGTGTCCCTCCAGTTCTTCCAGCCCTCTGCTTTGTTCCACTTGGCTAAGCTGACACATAAATCTCTGTAACCAAAAACTGAGCTATTGACAAAAAACTCCGTCACTCTCTCATCATAAAATCTTGAAAAAAACATACTGTGTTGCTCTGTTATTTTCACATGTAAGCTTTGTTCTTGGCAGGCACAGGTGCATCTTTTCCCAGAGATGGGATCACTAGGAAGAAGTTCATAGGTAGTCTCAAATGTCCAGGGAACTGGTAGTTCCCTTCTGTTGCTCACCAGGGTGCAATTTCCAGGCAACATATTAAGGTAAGTGCTGCAGACTTCTGGAACAAAATGTGCCTTTATGGTTGGGAATGTATGAAGCATTTTGTTTAAAACATTGTGTCTTTTCCATAGATTATTTGGATGATTGGAAAGGGATGGAGTGTTCTTTCCCCGTGGCATACATTGCTTTCCCCTGTCATGACATGAAAAGTTTTATTCACTAAAGGAAACGTGGACATAGCTGTGTAATTTTGCTGTACTCTAGAGTACTCTGACAAGAGGGGAATAACATTTGTTTCACCACAGATGCACATTGCACTGCAGACACCTTACCACGGAGTATCTCTCCTCTATTCGATTCTGCTATGGATACCTCGATATTATGACACTTTCAACATCAGCAAGGCATAATTTTGCCAGCTTCATAGCTATCCACGATCTCCTCTGACCAGTCATTTGGAGATGAATCTGTGTCCCCCCACCCAGTTTGGTGCTATTGCAGCATTTCTAGCCATGATGAGCTGAGCAGAACTTGGGATGATGATTCATTACTGGAAGAGTGTTGAGCATACAAATGAGAGAGTGCAACCAGCAGTGAGGCTTGCTTTGCGTATTTCTGCTCTGCTTTGCTTCACCAGTAGGAATATTTCTCAGACCAGCCTGCAATCCTCTGCAGACCTGATGGCAGGCTCTCTAGTGATGTAGCACTGTAGAAACTCCTCTGACAAGACACAGGCAGTGAGATGAGCCCTGTACTTACTGAATGTGAAGTGCTGCTGGCATGGACCTATGCTGAACTCCTCCTTTCCTGGTGGCCTTTATCAGTGTGTTTTATTAGTCAGGCAAGTGAGGAGTTCAAACAAAGACTGAAAGAAAAATAATGGACATATGCGTGTCAGTGCCGGCCTCATATAAATCAGAGTGTAATGATGAACCGTTATTATTTGTGTGCTTCTAGCTACTTGTAGATGGCCACAATCCAGATTAGATGCTCTCTGTGCCAGTACATCTGCTTGTCAATAAGAAGCAGCTGGACTCAGCTGAAGCAAAAGCTTTTTCCTGCATATGACAGAAGAGTGTTGCTAAAGTTGGCTAACTCTTGGGCTGTGTAGGATATATTCCAACAATAATGTTGTGGATTTTTTTTTTTTGCTAAACACTTTCCAGCTTTTTTTTTGAAGAAATGTACTCAGAATTAACCATAATACATTTTGTAAAGCTGACAGTCAGCACTTTATGTGATTTTTCTCCTTCTGGTGCTATGAGGTAGGAGTTTTTTGTAATTGTATTGACTGTAGTGATTTTATTTCCATTTGTCCACATCAAAGAAGTCAGAATCAGGACCTGACATTTATCCAGTGGTGGCTGAAAGGCAGGTGGAGGTGGAAGAGTATAAACATCATCAAAGAAAACAAAAGGATTAAGATACAAGCCCTGTTACAAAAAAATCTCCTGTAAATGCTTTGGTCACCAGCAGAAATTCAGCAAGTGGTGGTGTGGTAGATCAGCAGCTCACCCATTTTCATGCAAAAATTTGAGTACAAGAACCTTGCATCCAGCTCTGGGGTCCCAGCAGAGAAAGGACATGGACCTGTTGGAACAAGTCCAGAGGAGGCCACCAAGATGATCAGAAAGATGAAGCATCTCTCCTATGAGGAAAAGCTGAGAGAATTGAGATTTTTCAGCCTGGAGGCAGCTTCAGGGTGATCTAATTTGGCCTTTCAATAACTGAAGGGAGTCTACAGGAAAGAAAGGGAAAGATATTTCCAAGAGCATGTAGTGACAGGGCAAGGAGAAATTACTTCAAACTGAAAGACAATTGGTTTAGATTAGATATAAGGAAAAAATTTTCTTGTAAGGGTAGTGAGGCACTGAAACAGAGAAGCTGTGGCTGCCCCATCCCTCGAAGTGTTCAAGGCCATGTTGGATGGAGGCCTGAGCATCCTGCTCTAGTGAAAGTTCNGGCACAGGTGCATCTTTTCCCAGAGATGGGATCACTAGGAAGAAGTTCATAGGTAGTCTCAAATGTCCAGGGAACTGGTAGTTCCCTTCTGTTGCTCACCAGGGTGCAATTTCCAGGCAACATATTAAGGTAAGTGCTGCAGACTTCTGGAACAAAATGTGCCTTTATGGTTGGGAATGTATGAAGCATTTTGTTTAAAACATTGTGTCTTTTCCATAGATTATTTGGATGATTGGAAAGGGATGGAGTGTTCTTTCCCCGTGGCATACATTGCTTTCCCCTGTCATGACATGAAAAGTTTTATTCACTAAAGGAAACGTGGACATAGCTGTGTAATTTTGCTGTACTCTAGAGTACTCTGACAAGAGGGGAATAACATTTGTTTCACCACAGATGCACATTGCACTGCAGACACCTTACCACGGAGTATCTCTCCTCTATTCGATTCTGCTATGGATACCTCGATATTATGACACTTTCAACATCAGCAAGGCATAATTTTGCCAGCTTCATAGCTATCCACGATCTCCTCTGACCAGTCATTTGGAGATGAATCTGTGTCCCCCCACCCAGTTTGGTGCTATTGCAGCATTTCTAGCCATGATGAGCTGAGCAGAACTTGGGATGATGATTCATTACTGGAAGAGTGTTGAGCATACAAATGAGAGAGTGCAACCAGCAGTGAGGCTTGCTTTGCGTATTTCTGCTCTGCTTTGCTTCACCAGTAGGAATATTTCTCAGACCAGCCTGCAATCCTCTGCAGACCTGATGGCAGGCTCTCTAGTGATGTAGCACTGTAGAAACTCCTCTGACAAGACACAGGCAGTGAGATGAGCCCTGTACTTACTGAATGTGAAGTGCTGCTGGCATGGACCTATGCTGAACTCCTCCTTTCCTGGTGGCCTTTATCAGTGTGTTTTATTAGTCAGGCAAGTGAGGAGTTCAAACAAAGACTGAAAGAAAAATAATGGACATATGCGTGTCAGTGCCGGCCTCATATAAATCAGAGTGTAATGATGAACCGTTATTATTTGTGTGCTTCTAGCTACTTGTAGATGGCCACAATCCAGATTAGATGCTCTCTGTGCCAGTACATCTGCTTGTCAATAAGAAGCAGCTGGACTCAGCTGAAGCAAAAGCTTTTTCCTGCATATGACAGAAGAGTGTTGCTAAAGTTGGCTAACTCTTGGGCTGTGTAGGATATATTCCAACAATAATGTTGTGGATTTTTTTTTTTTGCTAAACACTTTCCAGCTTTTTTTTTGAAGAAATGTACTCAGAATTAACCATAATACATTTTGTAAAGCTGACAGTCAGCACTTTATGTGATTTTTCTCCTTCTGGTGCTATGAGGTAGGAGTTTTTTGTAATTGTATTGACTGTAGTGATTTTATTTCCATTTGTCCACATCAAAGAAGTCAGAATCAGGACCTGACATTTATCCAGTGGTGGCTGAAAGGCAGGTGGAGGTGGAAGAGTATAAACATCATCAAAGAAAACAAAAGGATTAAGATACAAGCCCTGTTACAAAAAAATCTCCTGTAAATGCTTTGGTCACCAGCAGAAATTCAGCAAGTGGTGGTGTGGTAGATCAGCAGCTCACCCATTTTCATGCAAAAATTTGAGTACAAGAACCTTGCATCCAGCTCTGGGGTCCCAGCAGAGAAAGGACATGGACCTGTTGGAACAAGTCCAGAGGAGGCCACCAAGATGATCAGAAAGATGAAGCATCTCTCCTATGAGGAAAAGCTGAGAGAATTGAGATTTTTCAGCCTGGAGGCAGCTTCAGGGTGATCTAATTTGGCCTTTCAATAACTGAAGGGAGTCTACAGGAAAGAAAGGGAAAGATATTTCCAAGAGCATGTAGTGACAGGGCAAGGAGAAATTACTTCAAACTGAAAGACAATTGGTTTAGATTAGATATAAGGAAAAAATTTTCTTGTAAGGGTAGTGAGGCACTGAAACAGAGAAGCTGTGGCTGCCCCATCCCTCGAAGTGTTCAAGGCCATGTTGGATGGAGGCCTGAGCATCCTGCTCTAGTGAAAGTTCTCCCTGTCCATGGCAGGGGTGTTGGAACTAGCTGGTCTTTAAGGTCCCTTCCAACCCAGGCCATTTCATGATTCTGTGATTCTCTGATTTATGATCTCTTCAGGGAAGCAGATGAACTGGACTGTTATGCTGTCTCCCAGGTACCAAAATGGCTTGTTGTCTCTTTGCATTAGTTATTTGTGTTGAGGTTGAAGTGGTATTTCTAGGTTGAAGTGGGTAAATGTTTGTTCTGATGATGCACTCTGATGCCCATCTCCTCTGAGCAATTCTGTTACTCATAGAAGCGAGGAAATTTAGCACGCAATAGCTCAGGAAACTCACTCTTTCCTATTTGGAGCCCTAATTAGAGCAATTAATCACTGCTGCTTCTGCCATCTAAGCTTTCAGTCTAGAATATATTGTCCTCTCTTGTCAGAAGGGAAATGTAAAAATGGTTTCCCTTACCTGACACTTTGCCAGTACAGCCTTTATCAGTGTCTGCCTTCCTACCAGCTTCTATCTTTCCTGAGAGCTGGAGCTGAAAATGCAAAGAACAAAACGATGTTCCAAAAGAAAGAATAGGTGTGAAATTTTAAGAGATCAGCTTCTACTCTGTTTACGTGAGTTTAAGCTGGATGTCTCCATTTGCGTTACCTTTCCTGGGAATTTCTTTTGCGTTTCCATATTGCTGTAACAAGGTGACCATTTTGAGGGGAAATACCCTGACATTTCCACTGTATACAGGGGTGTTCTTTCCACTTGATGCAACTAAAACTTCCCTTCACAAAATCCCTGCCTATTGAAGTTCTCTAGGTATGTGCCCAGGAGAGGGCAGGATGAGAATTAGATTGCCTCTAATGAGAATTAGATTGTGTTTTAACTCCATATCTGCCCCTTGCCTGGTCCATCAGTTTTTAATTTAACTGGTTAAATGTGATTGTAATTCTGCTCCCTCTGCTTCCCCATATATCAATGTGCATCAGGTGATAAGCTATAGGGGCTGGGGATCACAGGACAGCACCTTGGCCTTCTCCATATCAAACTACATAACTCTGTAAGTTAGGGAGATCAGTGCTTTGGTCTCTCTTTGTGTCCTTGTGAAAGAACAGGAAAGAAAGGCATTTTTTTTGGCACCTGACCTGGTGTGCTGCACCCTTGTGTGCACTGAGGCTCCCTGCTGCCAAGGATCTCAGTGGCCTGCAGTATAAAGTGAGAAGTTGAAGATCTGAACAGTACCCTGCTTGTTTTTTTTTTCCTGGGAAAAACTGTGATGGTGTCTTTCTGTCCACAGACCTGCAGGTTCCATTGAGGCTCCTGATGGAGTGTGATGGGGGAAGAGCCAGGTGTGGTTCCACGATGCTGGCAGTGCCTGCACTTCTGTTGAGATTTAGTGGCTGAGTGGGTGTGCTCTGATGTTCTGCTTCAGTGCTGAACAGAATGGATGAGCTTGGCTCTGCAGTGGCAGTAGGAAAGATGAAGATAGCCATCTGTCAACAGCCCGCATACACATTTATCACACACACATCCCTCTTACCCACACACACACACACACACACCCTCCCCACACCCTACACACAGCTGAAAAGTCCCAACATGTTGCTATGAACAGAGGGTACTGGACTGCAAGTCTAGTCATGTATGGAAGTTTTTGAGGATCATCTGGAGACTTGCAGCATTTCCAGTTGTATGTATGAGGGAAGATGAAATTCATGGTCTTGTTAGCCTTTGCTAACATTATGAATGGTCTGACAGTAACACTGTGAAATATAAATTTTCTTTTGGTGCACTTTCTGCTATTTCCTTATCAGTCAGCTTCAAAACCTCTTACAATGAAGCAATTCTCTGAATCTGAGATATTAACACTAATGTTTGTCTTTTTGCTGCCCTTGATGAAAAATTAATGAACCATAAATTAATCAACCCTTCTGCCCTGTTTATGCTTTTTTCCTTTTCATGCTTGGATGCCAAGATGCATTTAGTGAAACACGGGAACAGCTGTTTTTTGACTTTTGAGATAAATTCATTCAGAAAAACTTCCAACATAGATCCTCATTCTTGGACCTCTGGATCTTGCAGACCTTAAGCAGATAAGAATTGCCACAGCCCTTCAATGAAGGACAGCCCAGAGCAGCTCATGGCTCTTGTAATGTGTCAAATATTGTTTGTTGCTCATTTCTATTTATTGCCCCACCAGCTGATTGAGTAATTCAGCACACCATTAGTAGGCTCTCCCTGTAAGCAAAGAGGCAAGAGACAGTGTGCACTTGGCATTCCTGAGCTGCACTTTTGGAGATGTTACGAGAGGGAGCAGAGGATAAATACTGAATCCAAGACACAGCTGAACACTTCTATTGTGAAGTTTTACAATTGGATCACTTTTGTTTTGTTGGAGGGGGTGGGAGGAGGTAGCAATAAAGACACATTGCTCTTCCCATTGCACTTTACTTGAACAACTTGCTTTAGCAGAAACGACCCAGAAGCAGCTCCCCATATGCAACCAAGCTCCTGCTGCACCCCAGGACCACTGCACAAGTCTGGAACTTGGCATTGTGACAGCAATCTGCTTTCCTCATTGCTGCAGCACAGAACAGCATTTCACTTGGGCTGGGCACATCCCACCTTCCCCGCTCTCGACAGGCGCACAGGGCAGTGCCACAGCACACTGACTCCCAGGAGCTCCCTGCACTTATCCAGCTCCTGGATTGCTGCATCACAGGAGACAGATGCTTGTTCCCACTGGCAAGACAAGCTCCATTGCATAGGGGAACATGAAGCTCAGTGCAGTAAACAATGGTCCAGGTAAACCTGGATGATGATGGTGCCTTTCAATATATTTCTGGTAGTTCGCCAAGGACATTAATGATAAGGAAGTCTCTGTGCTAGCCAAATGCATTTCTGCACAGCTATAATCTCCCAGTTTGTTGAGAGAAGCACCCTTATGTTCCATTCAGGATAACAAACCATATTTCTTAGCAACAGTTTCACAAAGAGCTGTATCAGAATTTCTTTCTTTTTGATTTAGAGCAAAAGATGAATCAGAAAGCAGAATTATTTTTCAGTCTTCCAGCCTTATGTTGGTGGTAGTAATTTTTTTCAATTCTAGTAATTTTGAGTGCCCAGGTCAGGAGGATGTGCTACTGGAATTAACATAACTTTTGATGACACATCAAAAGGTTTTTGACAGATTAAGTAGTTTTCAACACTTACATTTCCTTTTCCTATTTTCCTAGGCATCTAATTTAGACAATCTGCATACACCAGTAGCTCCTGTGTCATTCAGGAAATGGTAAATATACCAAAATGCAAGGAAATAGAAATTTCTCAGTGGCTCTTTCCAGTGAAAGTATGAGCTTCTTTTGGTAGGACTTTTCCATGTCTCTAGGAGCCATTGGACCTAGACATAGCAAGATCAGCCTCTATTCAGGTCTACCACTGACAATCCCTTGTGTGGGCACTTGTTTTAATCATGAATGGATGGCAGCTGCATAGACCTTGAGACTGTACATACCTCATCCAAAATCCATAACTGTCTGATTGTCTGGAACTTGTTTTTTTTTTTTGTAGCACAACTTCATGCTGTTGCCTCTTTAATTTGTGAGGAAATGCCAGAATTTGAACGTTGGCAAATAAGGCCTCATCTGCACCATGTGTCAAATTCCTTATATAACCTCTACAGGAATTGGTGGTAGTCAGTAATTTGTAGGACAGATCTACTTATTCTCCCTAAATTTAGTAATTTAAATGCCTGGAGATTTCACTGAGTATTTTTGTGAGATGAGCTTTCATGTAAAATGTAGAACCTGGGAGAAAAAGCAAATTCTGAAAGAATCTTCTCTAAACCTAAGTATTAGGTTTCCAAAAATATAAATCCTGGAAAATAATCCTTTTAGATATTATAGGTATTCTTCCATTCTCAAACATTAATTCAAAACCAATGAATGCTTTGGAACGTTTAGTCCTCTGAACCCATTAAGAGGATCATGATAAGCTTTCTCTCCTCCCACACTTCACTTTATCCTCTGCTAACAATGGCCACAGAGGAGACAAACTGGTAAGGATGCTTGAGGTATTTAGTAGGTGTTTAAATCCTACCTGCTGAAGTGAAGCAAATGATTCATTTGCAAAGACCATGAAATGAACTTCCCCATCAGACAGACCCGTGCCAGAAGTAATCCCTAAGTGAAACCCTGGGAACTTCTGCTATGTTGTATTGCTATGGGAATACATCTACACTTGACTTTTCTGTGTTCTGGGGATGAGTCAGTATGTGTTTTTCACTAGAAGTGTTTCCTTCCACAAAGCTTAAGGAGGTCTTCCAGATTCCTAAAATTCCACAACCAAAATAGAGGCAAACTGTAATGTCATCTCCACTCCTGCCTCAAGGTAAATTCACTGAAATGTAAGGTGTTTGGGTCTGAAAAAGGAATGAAACAGGACAGCAGGACTTTCTTCTGCAACGGAAATACACCTAAGAGAGTATTATGGCTTCTTAGATGACTTGATCTTCAATTACAGACTATCTAGGCTGACATCAGGGAGACATAGCCATAAACTTCAACTGAACTTCATCATGATGCCTGAACATTGGCTAGAAAGTACACAGCACACCTGGCCAATAGAAAGCGAGGCAGTTACTTGAACCATACTATTAGAAGACAAATTTGAGGTTTTCACTCTTCAAAAGCTATGCTGGGAAAGAATTTCAGAACTGGAATTGTAAGAATGAGAACACAATGCACTCAACCTAAAATCTCAGATTTCTTTTAGTTATTTTGTTTGCCTCCTTTGGGACAGGAAACTGAATTGTTGGAACAGGTAATTGAAGCTTTTCCTCCATTAGCCTGCGGGTTTCCTGAAGTCCAACTCTTATCTGCTAAACTGTTGTTAGATGAGCTGTTGCTGATTCTGGAATGCACACCGAGCCCTAGTCCCATGTCATTAACTACAGAGAGATAATTAAGGAATTTAAAAACGGGACAGTGACAATGACAAATTTGAATCTTACCCTTATGCATTTTAATTGGAAATATGTGCCTATATTAAGGAGAGATAACTCTAGCACATGTATGGAGTGCCTTCATATGAAATGAACAGATTTTTACCAGCAGAATTTATCTAAAATATTAGAACATCTTGTAACTGAGAAATACTGGACTTATGGAAACAGATTCCACAGTAAAACCTGAAATTTTATATCATGGTTCCACTTGCACCTGTTGTAAGTCTCTGAAAACCAAGTTTTTGTAATGAAAATGGCAATTAAATACTAGTTTCAGTTGTACTAACAGACATCAGCCTAAGATAAGAAAGAATATGAAATGAAGAGCATTAGGCTTTTCTTATAGGATATGCTGTGCTTTAAAACTTATTTTATTGATCCTAAAGTTACAAGATCAATTACTGACATTTTCTTGAGGATCAATCTTGGATTAAATGGCAAAATGAAGAAAAGGTTTTCATATGTACTATATCCAAAAGCAGAAACAGATTGCCGTTCTCATGTGAACATTCAGAAACCTTTTCTGATTATTAAACAGTATGTCTGAAATATATTTAAATTATACCAGCCGCCATAGCACTTTTTGGTGAACCAAAGAAGTCCTACAGTGAAATCAAACTTTGAGTAAAATCTGTACTACTTTAATACAATTTCCCTCTAACATAATTTTTCCTATTTTAGATTAATGTGTATTCTGTCTGTCAATTACAATGCAAAGAATAAGTAAGATTTAAGCAAGGATGTTGGAGTGTGAAAATAATTCATGTGAATTGCTAATAGGCTGGTGGGAATAAATTTTTTCCATATGAAGGCAAATCCTATCTCATCAAAGACAGCAGACTTGATTTTCCACTGTTTGAGACCTTGACTAGCCACTATTACTTGCAGAAGGGACATGAAAGCTGAGAGCAGTCTGATATTAAATCAGTACTTCACTGTGACCAAAACAGTCGTATTGAGCCTATTCTTCCTTCCCTTTGAACAGAGGTGAGTAAAGCTGGAAGCAAATTAAAACAACAAGCCATAAGGCAAAAAGAAATCTTGTCATTACTACAGGCAGGCAAAATGGAGATTTCATAGCACAAACATGTTTCTCCCCAGTTTTGCTACTTAAGGCAGAAGCCTTGCAGTTATCACCCTTCAGTGACATGAATTGATCAGGTTTGCATTCACCTTGACAATCCTGGATTGTGATGGAGAATGGGAAATAAAGGGACAGTAGGAGTCCTCTCAGGTAATTAACCTAAGCTCCAATGCTTCCTACACCAGCCTATTTTCAATTTTGGCACAGTTTATACACTCTAACATTATTGCTCAGAAGATAGAATGATGATTCAGGTTTACTAAAAACAGCTTCACAATACTGCAATCATGCCTGTGAAGCTTCATCTCATATCCTGTATTTATAAGTTTCTTCTCACTGAGAAATAAATGTGTGTGGTGTTTCATGTTTTATCAGAAAAGTTAGTCACCAGATACCTGAAACACTGATATACCATCTTTAATAAAACATGGCTTGTTTGGTCAATTTGCCTGCCAATTCCTTTTCCCACTTTTAAAAATATGTATAATACCATAGGTGACCTCCCTTAATACTGCTATTCATACAAATCACAAATAACTGAGAAATAATATGTCACTGCTGCATCCTGTCATGCCAGAAGATCAAGATTACTTTGAAGATTATTTAGAAGTAGGTGTTACATATAATTTGTGCCCAGATCCACTGAAGTCAATGAAACAACGCCTACTGGCTTCTGTGGGAGTCTGACTTGGACATTATTCTGGCAATCTGTCCACCACTAAATCAAACTATTCCAGGGATAAAAGCCCAAATGAAGAAAGCTAGAAATTTGGGGACTAAAACTAAGCCACAAATAAATATTCCAATTCAATAGCATCCTGAAAAGACTTAAATAAAACACAAACACACTTACACAGGCATGTACACACACATACATACAAAAAAAAAGTTATGACTAACAATCTTAAAAATCCATAGTCTAAAATTGTTTACATTTAAACAATTGAGTATAATAGGTAGCTTTCTTGACTTTCCATTATTTATTTCCCTGAGCACTGATCTTTGGAACATCTGGAGTTTCAGAATTATCTAGTTCATAATTCCTAAAATAATTCTCTTAAGTAAAATGCTGTCTTTTTATGACAAAAAACCCAATTCCTTAAGTAAAACTAGGATACAACTTCCATGAACTACAATGTATGTAGCCAATTTTTAAAAAACCCTCAACTATTACTACGTATCTGTATTTAGGCACCTAGCTGGTTCGTCTGTTTTTCAAAAATCACTCAGCAGTCTAGAAGTTCCCACTTAATTCAGTATCAGGTACTATGCTGTCTCATAAACTCATTCAATTGGAGACCTACATAAGAATTTAGCCTCCCTGCTTTAGTTACTCATTTTGCAAAAAATCTTGTTTGTATGAGCAATAAAGTATGCTATGGAATTGGTCTTGTGCCTAAATCAATATCATAGGCAAAGATTTCAGGACTTCTCACTTTCCCATAAAGGGTTAAGAAGGTGCATCTGCAGAGAGGCAGCATAAAACCAATCTTCAGTACTAAAATGGGACTTAGCTAGGGCATATGTTTTAGACTGGCATTCCACACCAGGAAATCTGCTGGCCAAAAGGAGCTCTATTTTAAATTTCTGCTATTTAGAACTACTTGACAAATTGGCAACTGCTGCTTTTCACTCTCTTCTCTAGATTAGAGCTTTAATTGTGAGCTTCACAGACATCAGTTTGCAACTGTAAGACTTTTCAGGCATTCTGCATTTTAGATTATACAAAGTGTGCAAGTCAAAACATTTTAGAAAACAACAGTGCAGATATTTGAATATTTTAGAATCAAATCTCTCTCTCCAATTCTAAGGCTGTGAATTACGTCAGCCTCTCTGCAGCTAAAAAGTTCAAAATAATTTTCCACGAACCACAGAAATAGACTGTAACTCAGCATACTCTCCACTGTGTCTCCACTCTGCCTCCCCTTCTCTTCCACCTTCCCCCCACCCCCCTAGCCCCTGGGTAGCTGATACACTGGCATATGCAGCAGGCTGCAAACACAGGATTAACAAAAAGGTTATTTTGTAATACTTAATTACAATATGCCTTAACTGGAGGAGGGGGTATTGAAACAAATGCAACCAGGAGAGTGAGTTGCTTTTTGGTTCTTTGTGCAACATGAAATCAAGCCTTTGTCTGTTCTCAAATGATGTAATAAAATATGCCGCATCTGATTCTCTTCAATTAGCACTTTTTTATACTATCTGGTACTGGCATTCCACGGCAGAAACCAAAGGGAGGATTTAGCACATTTTCTCTTTGCAGAAACCCTTTTAATACCTCGAAGTTCACAAAGAGTTAGCAGCATACGATCCCATCACTTCCCCCTCCCCCTTTTCAGAAATCAGACTGGCCTTTCTTTAAATGAACAAACAAAATAAAACAAACAAACAAACAAAAAAAAAACCAAACAAAAAAATCCTTGCTTTAAAATAGGAGTATAAATACTGTTTTGAAAACACATGTGGAAGATTTCTTCCAGGATCGTTTATATATTTTTTTTTATCCTTTAAAACTATGACTACTGCACCAGTTAAGGCTGTTTACAATAAATATATTTTTCAAATAAAACTTTTAATATTCAAGCTTACCAGATTGATGAATTGTAACAGGTAAAATGGAACTCTTTACAAAGTAAACCGTGTAGTTGTACAAAATAGAATTATACCCTTCACCTGTGCAAAACAAAAAGTAATCCTGCCTTGCATTAAAAACACGGAACCTGTTTACAAAAAGGAATGTGTACTACATTTGGACTTCCTTTATAACTGCCATACCCTAGCAACATCTCAGTTATTTTAGTAAAGGAACTAATCATCAATTTTAAACTGCAGTGAATTTACCAAACATTTTCACTATAGACTTCTGAAAGCTTTTACAGTAAGAAGTTATCAACAAAAGCAGGCACGTTAGTGTACAAAAACGTTGTTGATTTTTTTCCTGTTTCTTTTTCAAAGTGCAGGTTTTTCTCAATGTGCATCTTACAAGACCAACGAATGTTTTAACTCACTAAATCTTAAAACAGAACTCAATTCTCCCAAGGAGTAGTGTAAACGTTAAAGATCCCCAATACACCTCTAGTAAACGTGACACAAATGTCTCTGCGTTGTTTAGAAATTTAGCTCTTTTGAGAGGTAAAGAAGCTTCATGACACCTTTTCCTTACACTGGCTGGTTATCATAAATGGGTAACTCTGGACTGCTAAAGCTGGAGACTGATGAATCACTTGAAGGGAACTAAACTTGGCTACAGAGGAGAGGCGACGGGAGGAACCAACCCTTAGGCGTTTCTTACGCAGCCTTCGGAAAATTCAGCCTCCGGAGGACGAAGGGTCGGTGTGGGGGAGGGAAGGGGGGGGAGGAAGGGGAGAGCAGGGA
>VXBI01008794.1:2297-13588 GCA_013397375.1 Toxostoma redivivum | reverse complement strand
GGGAGAGGAGTCCTTCTCCTGCTTTACCNCATGGGAGTTTTGGTCAGTTTGTCACCCAAGGATTTTCTTTCACTGCTCAGGGAGAGGAGTCCTTCTCCTGCTTTACCGTGAGGTCCCTCCCATGGGAGACAGTTCTCCATGAGCTTCTCCACCGTGGCTCCAAATCTCACAAGCAGCAGTCCTCTCAAGACTGCTGCAGCATGAGTCCTTCCCACTGGCAGTCTTCCCAAAACTGCCATGGCATGGGTTACTTTTCCACAGGATGCAGTCCTCCAAGGACAGGCTGCTCCAGCCTGGCAGCAGGGACTCCCTCTCTCCACTGGGTCTCCCACCAGATCACAGCCTCCTCCAGGCATCCACCTGCTCTGGCATGAGCACCTCTCCCACGGGCTGCAGGTAGATCTCTGCATCCCCCGTGGACCCAATGATCTGCTGGGGGACAGTCTGCTTCACCATGGTCATCACCATGGCCTCCAGAGGAATCTTGGCTCTGGTGCCTGGAGCACCTCCTCCCCCTCCTTCTCCACTGACCTTGGTGTCTGCGTGTTGTTTTCCCCACATGTTCTCACCTCCTCGTCTTCTCTGCCTATAAAAAAAACTGTGCTCCCTTTTGTTTTGATTTTCTTCTTAAATATGCTATCAGAGAGGCGTTGCCAACATCTCTAATTGGCTCAGTCTTGGCCAGAGGCATGTTCATTTTTAGAACCATCAGGGATTGGCTATGCCAGACATGGTGGAAGCTTCTAGCAGCTTCTCACAGAGGCCACCTCTGTGGCCCCCAGCTACCAAAGACCAGGCTGTGAAAAACCAAGACAATAACAAGGGAAATAAACAACAACAGCAGCAACAACAAACAAAAGAACAGAAACCAAATAACAGCCTTCTCTCGGCCATCATGCAACCTCCCCTTCAGGGGTAGTTATGGTCACAGCCAACTGGGGTGCTGTTGCCTCCTGGCCAGGCAGGGCAGGTGGAGTGATTCCCCCGCTTCTGCAGGGTGCACTGTGGTGCAAGATCTGCTGCCTCTTCATGTGGTAATGGCTGCTCAGCTGACAGAAGAGATAGAAAAGAGGCTTCCTTTACAAACTCATGAGCGGCAGCTGGTCCCAGTGCCTCTGGGTGGTGAAATGAACCGTAGCAGGCACTTCAGAGAAGCAGGCTGGAACAGCAGAAATGAGCACACCTGGAGTGTTCAGCAAAAAGTCTGGAGCCGTGCCAGAAGCTGTGGGGTGTCCAGGCAGGCACAGGGTGTCGAGTTAAAGCGTAGCAAAAAGCCCGAAGCAACGGCAGAAAACAGTGGCACTGGGCAGTGGCAGCCAGGAGACGCTCCCTCCAGAAGGAGGAGAGGGTGGGCATCCCGGATTTTCCCCTGAGGCACTTGAGCAGATGGTTGTCACTGCTGGGGCTGACGCGACATAAGAAAGAACTCACTACATCTCAGAAGGCTAATATCGGTTTATTGCAACAGCATGCTGTCTTTTATACCCTCTACAAAGTTTACACTTTATTCATTGGTTACAATAAATCAACACAACGTTCATTGGTGTAAAACCATCTCCACCTCTGTTTTTCACAAAACTTTTCTAAAAATACTTTTCCCAGCTGCAGGGTTCTTCTTGCTTATCTTCTTCTCTTCTCGGTCTCCATACCACCTGCCTTGATAAAATTCCTTTGAGAAATAATCCCTATCCATTAGCTCTCTCTGGCACACAGACTAGCTGTAAGCCCCCTTCCATAGATTGAGAAGGTCCTTTCCAGTGAGATCGGGTGTTGAAAAGGTCCCAGTTCAATGGCTGCTCTTACGAGCAAAGGCTCACCCACAGTAGGAGAAGCAGTGAAGGACAGAACTCCACAGTGGCAGCAAATTCTCCCCGCAGCAGCAGCAGCCCCGACTGTTCCCCTCTGGTCCCGATGATGCTTTTTCTCTGATCTTGGAATTAAGAGCCAGACACGGTTAAGGGATAAAAGGGTTTTTACTTCAGTATTTAATAAGGATCCTTATGGTGCAACAGTCCGTCAAAATGCACACTCACGGTATATTGCGTATGCAATCTTATAAACTTTGTAAATTAGCATATTTGACAAAGATTCTTCAACGAGAGGTCTAAATGAATGGTGTGATATTTTTCTTTTTTCAAGTATTCCCCGTCAGATGGGTTTAATCTTAGTTTACAGAATATGTTCTAGAGAAGGCCTTAGTTTCTTAAGGTAGCATAAGGCTTTCTGGCTTCCAGCTTTGAGGCCTTTAGGATGTTTGGTCTTCTGGCTTAGCAGAATACCAGGACTATGTTAAGATAAGAGGCTTAAAGAATTACAAGTATGTATGCTAAGAATACTGAGGATACATAAAGGTATATAAAAATAAAAGGTAAAAAATCATCATGGCATCATTCTTTTTTTAGGGATTAACAAGACTACTTTGTCTAGTTTTTATTTTGCATTAACCATAGCATACAACTGGCTATTTCACAGGTTATCAGACAGATGATAATTACAATTATAACTATTATAAATGTTTTTTTTTATTCAGGCTTTGTTTGGTAACCATGAAGTGAGGGTGTGGAAGATATGGTCAAACTTTAAGGTGTTATTTCTGGAAGCTGCTTAATGTAAAATCTGAGTTATGTTCTACATTTCATTTAATTTTTTCTTAATTTTCTCACCCTGGTCTACATAAGAACAACAAGTGATATTAACAGTAGCACATGCATTTCTTTGTGTGGTAAGTATGTAGCTGAGAGTTATTTTGTTCTGTATAACTGCACGGGACAGACTGTTGATTTCTTTTTGTAAAGGCTGAAATTGTATTTGCAGTATGTTGTTTAATACGTTCAGTAACAAATGACATGTTTACAATTGTTTTTTCAGTTCAATTACTCTGTAAGAGGGAAGGAGAGTTCTGATTATATTATGGAAAAGTGTGAGATGTTCAATGAGGGAATTAAGAGGTCTTTTTCTTATTTGGTTTTCCAAGATGAATAGATATTGTTATATTTGGAACCACAGTTTCAAGGGTACAAGTTTGATTTTTATTTATGGGCAGGACCTTTTAGGCTTTATTGTCACATATTTAATATAACTTTGTCCTGAATGGTAGAGTTAGCCTATGTCTTGTCAATTTTATTTTTGTAGAACTTTTGGGTTTATTATTTCTTTGAAGTTGATCTTATGGAAATATGAAGGAAGAATTACTTTTTCTGTGGCATTTACAACTGTGTAGGGAGCTGTATAATTTTTGAGTTTTATTAGGTTGCTCAGGGGTATAGGAGGTAGAAGGGTACTATTGATCAGTTCTCACCTTTCAGTCCAGTGTTTTTTCATTAAAATGTCCATCAATGGCCGGTTGCCACTCCCATTTACAGGTATTTATAGGGTACAGATCCAGTAACTGTTGCTATTAAGAACTTTGGATACATTTTGGACTACAGTCCTATGCAAATCATGGGGCGAACCTTGAATCATGATTACCAGTTGGGCAGACAACAGACATGTAAAGAACAGTTTAAACTACATCATCTTGATTTTTATCACTGTTTTCTTGATGGTTTCAGGAGTAGAAGTTTACTTTAGAGTAGTGGATCTTTTTGGCCACTAACTTTGACAGCAGTGAGGGTGGTGAGTAAAACTTGGAATGGTTTCTTTCACTTAGTTTGTAAGGGGTTATTGTTTTACCATTTGATATAGACCAAATTTCTGGGCTGGAACAGATGAGCAGGTGTATGTAATCCTATTGGTTTGGCTAATGCGACAAATTTCTGGGGTTTCTGTAAAGTGGAACTTAAAGTCATTAAGTACTTCTGTAAATAATTTTTACTTTTTATATGAATTTCTTCCAGGATATGTGGAATTTGATATGGCTTGCCATATAATATTTCATAGGGGCTTATGTTGTCTCTCTGCTTTGATTGTATGCGGATTCTCAGTAAAGCTATAGGTAAGGCTTGGACCCATGTCATGGATGTTTTTTGACAGATTTTGTTCATCTGGGTTTTAAAGATTCTATTCATACGTTCAACTTTGCCACTTGCCTGGGGCCTGTATGGTGCATGCAGGTCCCAGGTAAGTCCTAGAATTTTATTAACTTCTCTGATCACTGTAGCGACAAAATGTGGGGTTTTTTTTTTTATGACATTCTCAAAGGAACTCTAAACTTTGGAATTATATGATTGAGTAAAGCTTTCACTATTTCTTTTGTTGTGTTGGTGCGACGGGTAAGTTTCAGGTCATTCACTGAAGGTATCAACCAGTACTAGTATATATCTATTTTTGTGTGTGTGTGTGGTATTTCAGTAAAAACCTTCAGTCAAAAATCTCTTGGGAGACTTCTTGTCTTTGTTATTCTTAACACAACTTTCTTGCTCGTGTCAGGGTTGTTCTTACAACAGGTTTCACACTTGTTTGCTATAGATTGTATGATATTAGTTATTTTTCTCTATCACTAGTTTCTTCAGATGTTTTAAAAGATTTTCTGGTTTTTAATGGGTACTTTCATGTTCTTGCTGTGCTATTTCTCGAAGGAGCAGGGGTGAAACTACAACCTGTCTTGACGGGGTAGCAGCCTACTCACCTTTAATCTCAGTTTTAAGAAACTTGATTAATTTGTTGTCTCTGTATTTTGGGGTAAATTCTGACAAATCTATTTCTTTCTGTGGTTCCATTTCAAGAATGCTTTTTTTTGTAATTCTTTTTGGTGTTTCATCAGCAAAGCAATTTCTCACTACTGGGGTTGTTTTCTCTTTTTGATGATTTCTGCAATGCATGATAGTTATTTTTGTAGATTTCCAAATACTCTGCAGGAGTGCAAGAATCTGTTCAGCATGCTTAATTTCATTACTTTGAGTAGTTAGTAGGCCACATTATTTTTAAATAGTTTTATGGGCATGAACAACACTGAAGGCATATTTGGAATCAGTCCATATGTTTACTTTTTTATCTCGCTCAGTTTGAGAGTTCTCATCAGTGCAATGAGTTCAGTCATCTGTGATGGTATATTTAAAGGCAAGGCTTTTGTCTCAATGATTTTATCTGTGGTGGTTACGACACAGTCTGTCTTTTTTAAACATTTTTCATGAAGTTGCTCTTATGGGTATATAATTCGTAATCTGGGTTCTCTAAAGGAACATCCTTCAGGTCTGGTCTGCTGGAAGAAGTGTCTTCTATTGTCTGTAAATAATCATGTTCAGGCACATTGTCAAGTAATGTAGATGATAAGAACATTGTGGGGTTTTTTACAGATGTTGTTTTTAGGTAACATCATTTTGTTCTAACAACACAGATTGATATTTAAGTACTTTGCTAGGGGATAGCCAGTGTTTCTCTTTGTTTTAGCACAGATACCACTATGTGGGGTATATACACGACAACATGCTGCCCAAGGGTGAATTTATGGGCTTCTTGTATCATAATTACAGTTGCTGTCTGTTTTTAAACACCTAGGCCACCCTTGGCTAACACCGTCTAGTTGTTTTGAAAAGTAGGTCACAGTCTTTCACTGGTCTCTAAGGTGTTGTGCCAGTAATCTCAGAGTAACATTCAGTTGCTCGCGTGTAAAAAGTTCAAAAGGCTTAGTTAAGTCTGGCAGCCCCAGATCTGGGGCTGACATCAAGGAATGTTTCAGCTGTTCAAATGTAGCTCTTGCACTCTGTTCACATGATGGTTCCTTTTTCGTTTGTTTTAAGGATTTTATACAGAGGTTTTATCAGTAGTTCATAGTTTGATATTCATAAGTGACATTAACTTACTATTTCTAGAAAGACTTGTGTTTCTCTCGGTGTGGGGCTCTGGGAGACAGCAGATGTCTTTTTTTCTGTTGATTTTTTGTTGAGTTGTTGATGCTCACAGAAAATATTTAGCTCTAAGTAAATTATTGTTTCTCTGTCAATCTGTGCTTTCTTTTTTGAGACTCGATACCCACTTTGGCTCAAAAAGTTCAACAGACTTATAGTGAGCTGGATGCAGTCATCTCGCGTGTTGGCTGCAATTAAGATGTCATCAACATATTGAAGAATAACTCTTCTTGGTTCTTATCTCTTCCACTTTTTCAGTTCTTTTTTTAGTTTGTTTCAGACTATTGTTGTGCTGCTTTTGAATTTCTGTGGTAAAACTGTTCAGGTCAGCTGGGCCTTCCTTTCTGTCTCAGGATTCTTTCACTTCAAAGTTAAGGGTTCTTGGCTATTTTTGTGTACAGGGATACAGAAAAAAGGATCCTTGAGATCTAAAACAGTGAACCACCCTAATTCATTTGTCAGTGTAGTCAAAACAGTATAGGTATTTGTTACAACTGAGTGTATGTCTTTTGTTATTTTGTTAATTTCTTGTAAATTCTGCACTAATCAATAATATTACCATCAGCTTTCTTTACTGGCAGGATGGTTGTGTTGTATTTGGATTCACATTTTATTAATAACTCAAATTTGAGTAGCTTTTTAATTATAGGTGTTAATTCTTTACGACTTTCGAATTTCAGAGGGTATTGTTTCTGTTTTACTGGGGCAGCCTTTATTTTGAGTGTAATACTCACAGGTTTAGTTCTTTTGGATTTCTCAGGAGAATCATTGGCTTACACTATTGGAATGACAGCATCTTCAACTTCTTTGGGAATTTTCCCATAACATTCTTGTATGAGAATAGCAGATGCTTTGAAAAATTTAGATTCAGGAATTATAACTTTCACTCCTCCTGTTTTGGAAAATTTCTGTTTCCAACTTTTCCAATAAATTTCTATTCAATAATGGCTTTGGGGAATTTGGCATATACAGAAATTGGTGAATTATCTAGTGTTTTCTTAATTTAAATTTTAAAGGTCAGAAGAAATACCTTGTTTCATTTACTCTGGTGTCTCTTATTATATCCACAGCATTTTGATCTCAGTTTACCTTTTAAAGTATTTAACCGTAGTAGTTTGAAAGCAAAACCAGTGAGAAACTCCAAGTCAGTAATACAATTTTAATAGGAAAAAAGAGAAAAAATAAAATACATGCAATAATACAAAATAAAACCACTGACAGAGTCAGAATACAACCTGATACCCTGTCAGTCAGGGTGTTGGTGCAGTCCGATTAAATGGTGGCTGCAGTCCTCCTGGATGACAGATGTGGTTCAGTTGAAGCAGTGCTCCTGTAGAAGGGTGCAATTTTCCTCCGAAGGTCCAGCGATGATGTGGAAAAGGTCTGACTTCCCTCTGGGATCCAGTGGAAAGGAGCTGCCTTGGTGTTCTAAATCTGAGTTTTTTATCTAGGTAGGAAAGGCTTGGCTCCTCCCCCTGGCTGGAGCATCTCCCAATGGGATGATGTAAATTTATCAGTCATTCAGTAGGACTTAATGGCCCATTAACAGTAGATATCTCCCACAGAGATAAGGATCACCACTCCTCCGACTTCAACAGATGGTGATAGAATACACATTTTTGCATTGTAACCCAGGACATTAACACAGAATATGTTGTTCTTGTATTTATCAGAAATTTAACATCATCGTTCTCTAGTTTAACTATAACTGAAGGCTCTGCTGGGGTGATGCCTTTGGTCTCTGTCAGTCTTTAGTCACAGTTAGTTCAGGAATTAGGGGAGTCTGCTTAGCCTGTGTTGGACACATTTTTCTAGTGTCCCTTTTTCTTGTAGATGGCACATTGATCATTAACTAGAGGAGGAGTAGGGGGACTCTTTTTTGGTGTGTTAGATGACTTCTTTATCATGCCTTTTCTTGTGGTGTTTATTGTGTCTATTTCTATTTGTTGGATTTCTATTTTGGTATATTTTCCAGGTTGTATTCAACAATTTACTTGTGTCATATGTTTCATCCATCTTTTGCAGTTTTTTCTTTATGTCTTTTGTAGATTGGCTTATAAATAGGAAAGTCAGGTGGGACTGCTGTTCACGTGAGTCGAGGTCTAGATTGGTGTATTTTTGTGTAGCTTCTTTGAGTTTATTCAGGAACTCTGTAGGGGTCTTCTTTGCATCTTGTCTAACTTCATATAATTTAGACTAATTTACTGTTTTAGAAATGGCACATTTTAACTCAAAGACTACTCATCTCTGGTTTCACTTTATCATTTGTTCTGCTACACTGGCATCTCAGCCTGGGTCTGTTAAAGGAAAATATTAACTGGCCTTTGGAGACTTCTAGTTCCAATTTGAGTTTTTATAGCAGATATAGTAGCTTTATTAATTATCTCTCTTTTTTTGGTGCTATATAATATTTCAACTATCATAATATTTAGATTATCTCAATCTGAGTTTTGGGTTTTGATAGTCGTTTCTACACACATAGTTAATTTTTCTGGGTTGTCTCTGTACTTCCCAATTGAGGTTTTCTATTGCTGTAGTTCTCCAAGGAAGAACGGTGTTTTCATATAAACCATTCTTTGATTTGTCACAGCTTGTCTCAGAGGTGCCTCTAATGAAGGCTCTTCCTCTTCTATTCCATCTTTCTTTGATTTCGTGTATTTGGCGATTGGACTGGCTGTTCTTATGGCCTCTCGGGTTACTTTTCTCCTTTTTTTACCATTCCCCTAGTGGCTGGTGGCGGCTGAGGCAACGAGGGTGGCACGCCGCCATCCCCCACTCCCAGTGGTACGGGTGGCACTGGTGGCAGCAAAGGGGTTGACTGCCCCCTGCGTAAAGCGGGGGCTACCTTATCCACGTCCATCATGTCTCTTCAGTCCTGACCAGGTCAATTAAGGGCTGTTTCACTTTATCTTTTTCTCTTTTCTTGTCTCGTAAAACGATTTTCAAACAGCTTTTTTTCCAGTTTGGATGCTTCTTCCCTAATTAGAAATACAGAAAAAAGTTCTGATTAGCTCAACTCATCAAATCTGTGCAGGGACTGAAGTTTTATTAATAATTTTGTGACTAATTAATTTTTTAAATTGCTAAAGTGAGGTCACTTTCCCTTGTATTTAATTCTAAAATCGGCCAGACCCAAAAGTCCAATCAATTCTCATGTATCAAGGGGGGGTTCTTCTCCCCATTAGATACTGCCAGTTTTAATATTAAACCTTACAGGGAATGGCAGGGTATTTGTATATTCTCAACAGAGTATATGCAACTAATTTCTTACATATAAACAGGAAATCTTGCTGGAAAAGAGCTATTAGCCTCCTGTTGGGGATTGGTTTTTCCTTTCCTCTTTGCCTGTGGAATTTTTTCCCATTGACGTGCTAAGAAGCACTGATAGCTAGGTCCTTGAGATGGAGGGAGGGGGAACCTCCCTGGTTTTTTGGGAGTTTCTCTCGGGAGGGCGGAAGGGGGGACAACATCGCGAGATTAGAAGCAGGTAAACGGANGTTGAGGGGGCATTTGCTCTCTCTTGCTCACTCTTGGCTTTGGAGGAGGAAGGTCACTGCTAACGCCACCATCCCAACGCTGAGAGCTGTTTCTTCTCCTGCTGTTGGACCCTGCACCCTGGGCCTGCTAGGACGCCCTCCCGCTTTCAACTTGCTGTTTCCAAGCGTCCTGCCTCTCCTCCATCCCTTCCCATCTGGAACACAGTTGACATCACCCCAGCGCCCCTGCAGCCACACGGGGACCATTGTACCTGCCCATCAGGACCCTGCCAGCGCCCAATGCCAGCTTTGACAGTAACTGCACCAAAGGGGAAAAGTGCCTGCAGCCGAGAGGACTGGAACTGGGTTCCTTTTCTGTTTGTTGTTAATTCCATAGTTGTTGTTTTGTTTGCCTTGTTATATATATATACCAGTTAAAAACTGTTATTCCTATCCCCATATCTTTGCCTGAGAGCTCCCTTAATTTCAAAATTATACTAGTTCAGAGAGAGACAATTTACTTTCTCCATTTCAAAGGAAGGTCCTGCTTTCCCTAGTAGACACCTGTCTTTCAAACTGGGAAACTCCTGAATTTAGACTGGGATCTGATCATCTGATCTTGAAATTTCCACTCACCAGGCAAGCTATTTACGCTGTGAGTGATAGCACTCAGATAGAACTACTAGTGTAAGAAGTTGACTATAAGAAAAGTGAAAATGTGGGTACACAAAAAACTCTCTGTGCCAGGATCTGAATTTTTGACCTCTTAACAATCTAACTAGTGCTTCAAACCTTTGAGCTACTCTGCGGCTGTGCAGTTGCAGCCTTCAGGCTCTGTGAATCAAATGGAGGGCCTTTCTTCTTCTACACAGCTTCTTTGTGGGAACGAGGGTTAAATCCCTCTCTTTTATGGATCTCCTTTATGGGAAGTTGCTTCACCCCCCACACAGGGCATCAATCAATGGCTGCAGCTTGACTGAGGCTGTCCCTTCCTCAGTAGCTCATCACTTCAAAAACTCTCTATAAAAGCTCCCCTGACTAATGGTAGGTTCAGCGGTTCATTGTCTTATCAACTCTCATACCTTTTCTCTATACTCTTCCCATGGGCAGCTCCACATCACATTAACTCCTCTCTTCCTTCTGTCTCCTTCTTCCTTCTGCATGACTGGCTAACTCCATCCTGTCCCTTACATGACTGCATGGCCTTTCCTCCTCACAGACATGGCCAGCAGACTCCAACTCCAAGTGACTCTCGACCAGCTAACCCACTCTTTTATAACACCCATCCTCTTTGGACAGGCAAGGCTATTCCCACTCTTTGGTAATTAGTACAGCTGTAATTCATCAGAGGAGATTGCCTTCAGCACTATCCTTACAAACCATCCTCCCACACTCTTTGGCCCCACTCCCACTCTACTTTCCTTGGAGATCTCCCCAAAATAATGCTAACACAATACCTTTCTCCTTTTAATTCACTTCTGAAGCCCAGTACTGGGCAAGAAAATAATACTCTTGAGTCTACTTGGCTACAGAGCAGCTATTTGTTTATTCAGTGCTGGGAGTGAGGGAGATCTCTGTGCCAAAAACTCACTCAGTCTTCTTTAGCCTTCAGTTGCATTTTAAAAGTCCTCCCGTGCAACATCATGATTACAACATATCATTAGCATACTCATATTTGCATAAAGCTGTGTCATGGTTTTATAACAGCTTGTTGCTTTCACGCATGCATCAGTTCCTTCTGTGGTGGTTGTCAGTCTTCTGGTGGTCTTTTGATGAAGGCTTCTGTAGTCTTCCTCACATTTGAACTTTTTACCTCTATCTTCAGCGCATGCCTGGTGCTTCTTGTTTTCCAGTCTAACTTGTTTTTAGCTAATTTTGCAGTTTGCAAGTTCCTTTAAAACTTGCTATCTTGCTCTTGATGGAGTTTGTTATCTCACTTGCCCTGCTATCTTGCTTTCTTTGTTATCTTGCTTGCTTTACCTGCACATCTTGTTACAATGTTACTTGTGGTTAACCTTTTGTTACATAC
>VXBI01008793.1:1488-18230 GCA_013397375.1 Toxostoma redivivum | reverse complement strand
CCTTCTGCTTTTTTTTCCTCTCTGTCCCGATGGAAAGCTCAGCTGGGAGGGGGAGGACAGGATGGTCCTGGCATTGCCAAAATTCTTTTCTGACCTGGCTGCACTCTGGGTGATTGGCAGATTATTGGCACTGGAACCCCCCCAGCCTTTAAGATGAATGATCACACATTCTCCATACTGAAAATGACCTTTGGCAGCAATTTCCTTATGCAAAATATAGACTGGCCTTTTGTATTTATAAAAAAAATTAAAAATCACAGGCTAAATATGCTATAATTATAATATGTTTAATTATAATATATAATTATAATTATGTTTATTTTTTAGGAATATTTCCACCTGTAATTTGACAGATTATGTGGAAAATTCCTTCAAAAATTTCAAATATTTGCAGGTTGCATGCATTAAAATTTTTTTTTTAGTGAGTGTCCAAGAAGCAAATTGCTGCTCCAGTCTCTCCAAATCCTAATGCTGTTGGGGAAAGGAATTTGTGAGCACAAATGGAAAATTCTGGGTTTGTGAAACTCCCCCTGACCCCTGGAATATTTCCCTTCCAGCTTCCCCCTGAGTACTGGCAGCACTCCAAATCTGCTTCCCTTGGGAGCTGAGGGAACGTCCAGAGCTTTCCTCCTCCTTTGGGATTTCTGTGTTTTGGTGCAGAAGGAATGGTTAAAGTTCTTTCAGCTTCAGAAAGAGATGGAAAAAGGAATTGGAATAATCCAAGGATGCACTTGGCTGTAATGAACTTTAGTGGATTTTTGTCAGCTTGGCCCAATATTTTGATTTTGTGTAGAATTCCATTTTTAATTTTGTTTCTATCCAGCAAATTTCTAAATAAATCTGAGAACAGGGAGTAAACATGTCACAGGGAAGCAAATTCTTTATCACCCTCCACAAATCCCTGGCAGGAGGGTGCAGCAGGAGTTGGGAACTGGGCTCTGCTCCCAGGAAACAGGGGCAGGATGAGAGGGAGAGCCTCAGGCAGCTCCAGGGAAATTCACATTGCACATCAGCAAGAATTTCAAGCAAATCCCTAAAAATGAACATTCCTGAAACAAAGCAACCCCCCCAATTCTTTATTTGATGCCAATTTTTTTTTCCCCCAATACAAACTTAATAAGAGCAAAAATGCTAAGGACTTTCTAAATGTAATTTTATTACATTTATCTCTCCAGTTGAAATTAATTATTCAGAGTGTTCATTAAAAAGAAGCTTTGGTAAGTGACATTTTAAGCAGGCTTCAGAAGTGATTGCAAGGGAGATGGTGATAAAGAACAGTGGCTGAAAGGAAATGTAAAATACTTGAACGTTTTGAACTGTGGGATGTGAGAACTTCCAGGGAAATGGGAGAGCACACACCCATTGCTGCTGGCCTGGGAGCTGCCAGCGCTGCCACATCTCCCTGTTTGATCAGTGCTTGCTGGGCTTTTGAAATGTTTGGTGCAGAGAAGAGAAAAGGAAGTTGGCTTTTTTTAAAAGTAAAATTATGTGGGTTTTTCCCTTGAACAGGGGACTGGAAGTGCCCTAAGTCCTGATTCTCCAGAGAATAACAGGAAAGCAACAGGACCCCCATTTCCATTTCAGCCTTTCCTTTCCTTTCCTTTCCTTTCCTTTCCTTTCCTTTCCTTTCCTTTCCTTTCCTTTCCTTTCCTTTCCTTTCCTTTCCTTTCCTTTCCTTTCCTTTCCCCTTTCTTTTCTCCTTTCTTTTCTCCTTTCCTTTTTAATTTCTCTTTTTTTCCTTTTCCTTTTTCCTTTCCTTTTTTTTCCCTCTCCTTTTTCCTTTCCTCTCCTCCTTTTTCTCTCTCTTTCTCTCTGTCTTCCATTCTTTCCAAGCCCTGATCTCCACGTGCACACGAGGAGCTCTGGCAGAGCCTGCACTGCTCTGGGTGAGCCCAACACCTCCCAGAGCTGCCCAGGTCTGCACTCCAGCGATCCCTGCGTTCCCTGAGGATTCCCATCTGTTCCAAGCAGCACAGGCAGTCCCTGGCAGAGGGAGGCAGGGCATTGGAGCCTGGGCTTTTTGGAGCCAAAAAATCTGGGGTCAAGCATTTTATTTGTGCCAAAAGTGGGATGCATTCATCGTTAGCTCCGTGACAGGGCCTTATCTTCCCTTGATGATGGATAATTTGGCACTTCAGGCTTCCACAGATACATGAATGTTCAAATGTCTGCTCTGCTACAGCTGAAGGAAACGCACTTGCTGTCACCAGATTGGCTTAATTTGTGTTTCAGCAATTAGCCAAGGGAAAATAAATGATCCCCAGTCACGTCTGGGATGTTGGAGCAGTGAAAACAAGAGTGAGCTGTTTACTGTGGGGAACTAACCCAAAATGTATCTCCTTCAGTTCTCCCTGAGCACAGCAGGAACAGTTTAAGTCTCAAATCCAGCGCTGGGAATATTGAGTGGTGGTGTGGCAATAATGGGAATAATCCCTGCAAACAGATCAGGTGCTAATCTGAATGTGGTGACAGTTGTTTATTTCAGATTTCCTTTTGCAGCCCAGTGGAAATTTGGCATGTCTCGAGTTTTCCTTCTCCACTGTCATCAGGAGCGATAAGAGAGAAACCTTTTCTGCTTTCTCACACAGTGAATGATTTTGGTGTTTGGTTTTGGGCTTTTTAATGTGTGAAATACACACAAGGAGTAGTTTAGTCTTGTTTTTATTCAGTTACAGTCTGGTCCTGTTTGCTCTGATGCTTCTTGTGCTGCACATCTCCCCACCCTGCAGGACAACACATGCCCTTTAACCGTGCTCATCATCCACTTTTGCAAGAAATCCTTTCAAATTCTCTTTTCCTAGGAATTACCCTGCTGAAGCTGCTGCATGACCATGTAAATTTGCCACATTACCTCTGCAAACACTCAGACTCTCCCAGAATCTGGTGGAGCTGTGATCTGCAGACTTCCCCCTGTGTGTCCTGAATTGATGAATTCCTTATTGCTTCCCCAGGGGTCGTGGACTTTGATATAATTCCATTGGAGCCATCCATCCTCTGGAAAAATCAGAGTCCTGGAGGTGGTGCAGGTGTCAGAGTCGATGGATTGCCAGGATCAGCAATGTCAGGAGAGGGACAAGGCCCAGAGACCTCCCTGGATTGCTTAAACCAAAAACCTCTCCATGGATTATTTATAAGCTTTGCTCCTTTACATTCCCATTCCCTCTCTGATTTTTTTTTAAATTGTTTTTTTTGCAGTGTTGTCCCTCAGACCACAGTGATCCTCAACAACGACCGGCAGAATTCCATCGTGGCCAAGATGGTGGGGCAGGAGGAGCCACTGAGCAGAGCAGCAGATTCCCTGGAAAACATCCTCAGCAAGTGAGTAACAATCCCTGGAAAAAATATCCTCAGTGAGTGAGTAACAATCCCTGGGAAACACATCCCCAGAGAGTGAGTAACAATCCCTGGAAAACATGCTCAGGGAGTGACAATCCCTGGGAAACATCCTCAGTGAGTAACAATCCCTGGGAAACATGCTCAGTGAGTGAGTAACAATCCCTGGGAAACATCCTCAGAGAGTGAGTAACAATCCTTGGAAAACATGCTCAGTGAGTAACAATCCCTGGAATCCTCCCTCATTCCCTCCCTGGGCAGGGCCACTTTTCAGTTTGCAGAGAAAAGTGAGGAATGCTGCAGGTAATAATGAGGCAAAGATTGAACCAGGCTCTCTCTTCCCTCTCGATGGAGAGAACATCCTGGAGGAGCAGGGATTATCTCAGTGTGAAGTTAATGAAGGATTTCCCATAGCTGTGGATTTTTTTTACACAGATGCACAATCCCTTGGGGACATGCCAGAATCCTGTATTTAACCAGCAAGGAAAACTTGGACTATCTAAAGTGAATTTTAAACAAGCAGACCTGGGGATTCTGCTACCCAAAATCCTCCATCTTGTCCCATACCTATCACTATATTATAAAAACTTTAAATTCAAAACCCTTCACCATGTGAAATCACACATTTCTATTTAACTACATATCCATGACTTTAACTCCACCACTCAAATTTAGAGTTTTTCTTCAAGGCCTCATGTTAAAAGCAGTGTTCTCCAGGGGGTCAGTGCCAGAAAGCACAAAAAGCTCAAAAATCCCATTTTTGTGTGCTGGGAAGGATAAATATTTGACAGGAATGTCTCACAGGTATAACAGAAAGATCTTTGAATGGAGAATCTGAAGGAGGAATAGAAATGATAGCAAGTTTTGATATAAAAGAATTGCTGAGCCAGTCTTACTGGATAATTAAGAAACCAAAAGGTAAAATGAGTTGGGAGGGGTTTTTATGACTCAGAGCAATGGATAAATCCACCTCAAACAAAAGAGCAAAAAGAGTCTCACAGGCAAACAAAAATGGCAATGTTGCAAGTGGAGAAAAGATCTCAGAATTCTCCACTGCAAGAAAACTGACAAACAACTTCTAGCTTAAATTGTAATTTTGTGATTGGAAAATTGTAATGTTAGCAGTTCCGCTTGCCTATTGAAAATGATGTAATTTGGAGTAGTTAATTTTTGTAACTTCTTTTTTGCATTGCTGTTTGTAACTTTTTGTAGCTTTTTTTGGTAGCATTTTTGTATTTTTTACATGTTTTAACTGTTTTTGTATGGTAGCTAGGGATGGAGGGCAGCCACAAGCCAGTTAGGCAGCTGATAGTGAGTAGGGATAGGACTTATTTCCTAAGTAAATAAATAAATTGCTGTATCACCTGGATGCAACAAACAGCATTTAAATAATAAATAAATTGCTGTGTCACGTGGATACAACAAACAGTATTTAAAAAAAACAAACAGCATTTAAAATAATAAACAAATTGCTGTGTCACCTGGATATGAAAAACAGCATTTAAATAATAAATAAATTGCTGTGTCACCTGGATACAACAAACAGCATTTAAAATAATAAATAAATTGCTGTGTCACCTGAATACAATATACAGAATTTTAAAGAGCCCCCTGGAGCCCTGTCAGGTTAAATATCTGGGTGCTCTTAGGCACCCAACTTCTACAGTGGCATCTAAGACCTTTTGTTTATTGAAAGCACTTAAAACTTACTCTACTTAATAACTTGTCTGCTTATTCTAAAACTTAAACTTCTCCCTTATATGTAAGTAAATAACATACTAACCTTATGTGTAAGTAACCTAACATACTTCAATCCATCCAAAATATTTTAATTCAACTCTGCACTTCGAGTTCTCTGTGAGAAATTCAGAGAAGCTCCAGCCTTTGTGGCTGCAGCAGAGCCCCCAGCCCTGCTGTGGCTCCCCCATTGCGAGCGTGTCGTTTCCCGCAGCGCGGTGCCGGGCCGCCGGCAGAACACCATCGTGGTGAAGGTGCCCGGCCACGACGACAGCCACAACGAGGACGGCGAGAGCGGCTCCGAGGCCAGCGACTCGGTGTCCAACAGCGGCCAGGTGGGCAGCCAGAGCATCGGCAACAACGTCACCCTCATCACCCTCAACTCCGAAGGTACGTGCGGGTGGCCTGGTCTGGAAGGTAGGAAAGGCAGGAGCTTCTTTTTGAAATGGAGAATGGAAACTCTCTCCCTCCTAATTATTATAATTTTGAAATTTAAGAGCTCTCAGCTAAAGACNTAATTTGATCAGCCATGGCCTGGGACTCCATGGCCATGAACAGCAGAGATCTCCTGGAGGAGGATGGGCTGTGGGAAGATAAAGATAAAACCCCAGCTGGGTTAACACCCGGCCCATGGACAGCAGATATCTCACAGGGATCAGGATCATTATCCCAGATGGAATCCAGGCTTTTGTTCACATCCTCTATTGCAGCCTGAGACAGTGTGGTGACAAGGGGATTTTTTGCCTTTTATGTCTGTCTTGGTTTAGGGCAAATTTGGGAGAAAACCTTTGAATGTTTTTTTTTCTTTTTTTCTCAGTCTGTTTTTAGTTTTTCCAGTGCTGGGAAATGCCACAGCCCAGTGGGTTACAGGTGCCAGCTCTTGGTGCTTTTCTGGATTTTCAGTTTAAAGCAGGTTTGAACAATTTCAAGAAAAAGGGAAAAACTACAGTCTAGGGGTTTTTTTTGCCTCATCTAGCCAGAAACTAACCAAGAGCAAAGGAGAGCTCTCTGCTGTTTGCACTGCAGACAGCACAGTCTGTGTGAAGGGTGCAGGGGAGCAATGCCAGCCTCTGATAACAAACTCTGCTCTCTCCCTCCACTCCTGGAACTGCACAACTCAATATTCAACAGCAGCAGAACAGAGGGCTGGGGATACAAGTTATAAAGTCACCCCAAGACTGTGTCTCTCTTATCCTCAGTACTCTCAGTGTGAACACTTGGAATTCCTGAAGTCTGATATTTTAGATCCTGCTATTCTGTTAGGCCTGGAGATCAAATATCCTAAAGGCCCTGCAGTGTGAGGCTGGAAAACCCTGAGCTATTTATGTCCTCTCTAGGAGACATCCTGTAAAATTCAGATTTGGCTCATCCAGGGGGAAATTCCTTGGGACAGGAGCAGAGGGAACGGCCTCAGGCTGGACATCAGCAGGAATTTCCCCATGGGAAGGGAGCTCAGGGATTGGAAGTGCCCAGGGAGGTTTGGAGTGCTCATCCCTGGAGGTGTCCCAGGAACTCCTGGAGGTGGCACTGAGTGCTCTGGGCTGGGGACAAGGTGGGGATTGGGCACAGCTTGGACTCTGATCCTGGAGTTTTCTCCAACCTCAGTGATTCCAGAATTTTTACTGCTCTGCCAGCTGTGGCAGGAGCAAAGCTGCCAGCATCAGGAGGATGTTTGTTGTGTAATTCCTTTTCTGCCTTGGCACAGATTTGCACAGACAAACGTGATGTTTGACCCATTGATGTGCATGTAAATTCAGAACAAACACCCAATCCATTAATGTCTGCAGATCTGATTTCCCTCAGACCTCTGGAACACTCCTCCACTCCAAATCTCTGAGATTGATGAATGCTTTGAGGATCAGATCAGTGACCCCCCTCCACCTGCCCTTGCACTGGAGGGAATTGCTAATTCACCTGCAGGGTGGCACAGATTCAATTATTAATAACGGGAGAGATGGAGAATAACAAAGTCACAGCAGCCCCTGGCTCTCATCAGCTGGGACAGAATTCCAGGGGACTCTGAGGGGTGCAGAGGTAAAAGCTGAAGGGCTGAGGATGGAGATCCCAGCCCAGGACAGCTCCACTCTGTCATCCAGGCTCTGGAAAGCAAAGCTAAACTGGGTTTGGAGTTGAGTTTAGCTGACATTGAGCTGGGGATATTTTCAGGATTTAGGGAGTGGATTTCTATAGAGGCACTGTTTGCTCTCTGCTGGTTGCTTTCATGTCATTGTGATAATTTAAAAATCAGTGTTATTGCCTTTCTATCCCTGAAAAATAATGATACAGGAGCTTTGAGCCCAGTTCCAGTAATGGTGTAGAACAAGGCTGGTTTTTTTGCTGACTGAACACTGTGACTTCATTCCATGTGGTTTTTAAAGTCCAGTTAATTTTGGCATGCACATGTTCCTGAGAGTTTTGGAGTGCAGCATTGTCTCACTTCTAACACATTGTATTTAATTGTGAACATTCTAATTAATTAAAAACAATGAGCTTTGTACTGCTCAGTTCTTGTGCAGAACAAAGCACAGGAAGAGAATTTTTAATTTCACTGATACACTTTTGGAGCAGGAGAGCCATTGAGTGTTATACACTAAACATGAGGAAATTTCTTTTATAGTGGTTTATTTTATAGTGATTTATTTTATAATGGTTGCATGGGATGGGTGTGATGGCCCAATGTTATTTTCCTCTTCAGTTTTCACACATTGCACTTGCACCTTCAGGGTGGTAAGAGAAGGAGAAGTTTGGTCTGTTCAGTTATTTTGAGACTCTTTCCCTGTGCATTTTTAAAGTTCTGAAGATCCTGAACTGGATTTCTAAAATGCTGCAGCTGGTCTTTAGTGTCCTCCTTGCACAAAACTCCATTTGTGAATGAATTCTTTGAGCTTTCATTGCTCTGAAGATGTTGAATATGGAATGGTTTGGGTGGGAAGGGACCTTAAAGCCCATCCAGTTCCAGCCCTGACACCTCCCACCATCCCAGGCTGGCCTTGGGCACTGCCAGGGATCCAAGGACAGCCTCAGCTCCTCTGGGAATTCCATCCCAGGGCCTCCCCACCCTCCCAGGGAGGAATTCCTTCCCAAAATCCCATTTAACCCAGGTTTGACACCATTCCCTGTGTCCTGTCCCTCCAGTTTCTGATGCAGAGAGCCCCGAGTTGGAAATGGAAATATAAACACGAATTTTTGGAGCAGAGAAGGGGGGGCTGCTCTGCCCTGGGTGTTCATTAAGGGTTCAGTGACGTTTTTTTCCAGAAAAAACTCCTCAGTCACGTCTTGTCTCCTCAACTTGGCATCTGCAGCAGTCATTTGATAATGGCAGCATTAAACAGGATTTGCTTTCCAAGCGGGAATGCAAGCAGCTCTTTGTGCATGGCCAGGCCTATCTGTGCACAGGATTTTCCAGCCCAGGGCAGGGTCAGATCTCACTCTGGGATGAGCCCTTGGAGCTCTCTGCTGCTCAGGACAGGCACAGTGAGAAGGAGCTGAACCTTTTGTGCCCTCAAACAAAATGATGGGGAGACACTGATGAGGCTTCAGGGCTTGTGAGAGCCAAAGAAAATGATAAAAATTGAATTGCTTTGGGTTTTTAATTTTTTTTTTCAGTTATTAGGAGCCAGCAGATGAACAAGTTTCTTGCAGGTGTCTGCCACTGGGATGTTTGGAGTTAACACTGGCCCACCTCCATCCAAATATAACAAAGATATATTAAACAAGGAAAAAAGGGCAAAATCCAACTTAGCAGTCTGATTTTCTGACATGAAACACATTTTAAAAAACCCTTTGAGTCCATGGACTTTAGTTTTCTGAATTTTATTTGGATCTTTTTTTATCTGAACTTTTTATCTGATCACATCCTTCCATGAGTCATAAAACAAGGGACTCTCTCTCTCTCTCTTGGATTTGACCAAAACTGAGGCTTTTTCTGAACAAACAAGTGACCTCACTGATGTTGTGCTGAGGCTGAAGAACCTCTGAGTGCAGGGGCTGTTCCCAAAATATCTCCTGGTCCTGGATCCACAGGGGTTTGGGAATGAGCTGGGACTGGGTGTCCTTCAGGCACAGCCTTTGTGTTTATTTTCTATTTAAAATTAGTTATATTTAATTTATTTATATTTATATTTACCTGGAGATTCCTCTGGATTTAAACTGGAATAGAGCAGGGTTAGATGGGAATACTGGGAAGGAATTCCTCCCTGTGANCATCCAGTTCCAGCCCTGACACCTCCCACCATCCCAGGCTGGCCTTGGGCACTGCCAGGGATCCAAGGACAGCCTCAGCTCCTCTGGGAATTCCATCCCAGGGCCTCCCCACCCTCCCAGGGAGGAATTCCTTCCCAAAATCCCATTTAACCCAGGTTTGACACCATTCCCTGTGTCCTGTCCCTCCAGTTTCTGATGCAGAGAGCCCCGAGTTGGAAATGGAAATATAAACACGAATTTTTGGAGCAGAGAAGGGGGGGCTGCTCTGCCCTGGGTGTTCATTAAGGGTTCAGTGACGTTTTTTTCCAGAAAAAACTCCTCAGTCACGTCTTGTCTCCTCAACTTGGCATCTGCAGCAGTCATTTGATAATGGCAGCATTAAACAGGATTTGCTTTCCAAACGGGAATGCAAGCAGCTCTTTGTGCATGGCCAGGCCTATCTGTGCACAGGATTTTCCAGCCCAGGGCAGGGTCAGATCTCACTCTGGGATGAGCCCTTGGAGCTCTCTGCTGCTCAGGACAGGCACAGTGAGAAGGAGCTGAACCTTTTGTGCCCTCAAACAAAATGATGGGGAGACACTGATGAGGCTTCAGGGCTTGTGAGAGCCAAAGAAAATGATAAAAATTGAATTGCTTTGGGTTTTTAATTTTTTTTTTCAGTTATTAGGAGCCAGCAGATGAACAAGTTTCTTGCAGGTGTCTGCCACTGGGATGTTTGGAGTTAACACTGGCCCACCTCCATCCAAATATAACAAAGATATATTAAACAAGGAAAAAAGGGCAAAATCCAACTTAGCAGTCTGATTTTCTGACATGAAACACATTTTAAAAAACCCTTTGAGTCCATGGACTTTAGTTTTCTGAATTTTATTTGGATCTTTTTTTATCTGAACTTTTTATCTGATCACATCCTTCCATGAGTCATAAAACAAGGGACTCTCTCTCTCTCTCTTGGATTTGACCAAAACTGAGGCTTTTTCTGAACAAACAAGTGACCTCACTGATGTTGTGCTGAGGCTGAAGAACCTCTGAGTGCAGGGGCTGTTCCCAAAATATCTCCTGGTCCTGGATCCACAGGGGTTTGGGAATGAGCTGGGACTGGGTGTCCTTCAGGCACAGCCTTTGTGTTTATTTTCTATTTAAAATTAGTTATATTTAATTTATTTATATTTATATTTACCTGGAGATTCCTCTGGATTTAAACTGGAATAGAGCAGGGTTAGATGGGAATACTGGGAAGGAATTCCTCCCTGTGAGGCTGGGGAGACTCTGAATGGATTTCCCAGAGAAGACTTGCAAAAAATCAGAAAATGTGATTTNGGGTTTTTAATTTTTTTTTTCAGTTATTAGGAGCCAGCAGATGAACAAGTTTCTTGCAGGTGTCTGCCACTGGGATGTTTGGAGTTAACACTGGCCCACCTCCATCCAAATATAACAAAGATATATTAAACAAGGAAAAAAGGGCAAAATCCAACTTAGCAGTCTGATTTTCTGACATGAAACACATTTTAAAAAACCCTTTGAGTCCATGGACTTTAGTTTTCTGAATTTTATTTGGATCTTTTTTTATCTGAACTTTTTATCTGATCACATCCTTCCATGAGTCATAAAACAAGGGACTCTCTCTCTCTCTCTTGGATTTGACCAAAACTGAGGCTTTTTCTGAACAAACAAGTGACCTCACTGATGTTGTGCTGAGGCTGAAGAACCTCTGAGTGCAGGGGCTGTTCCCAAAATATCTCCTGGTCCTGGATCCACAGGGGTTTGGGAATGAGCTGGGACTGGGTGTCCTTCAGGCACAGCCTTTGTGTTTATTTTCTATTTAAAATTAGTTATATTTAATTTATTTATATTTATATTTACCTGGAGATTCCTCTGGATTTAAACTGGAATAGAGCAGGGTTAGATGGGAATACTGGGAAGGAATTCCTCCCTGTGAGGCTGGGGAGACTCTGAATGGATTTCCCAGAGAAGACTTGCAAAAAATCAGAAAATGTGATTTACTGTGGCTGCCCCATGCCTGGAAGGGTCCCAGGCCAGCTTGGAGGGGGCTTGGAGCAGCCTGGGGCAGGGGAAGGGTTGGAACTGGATCATCTCCAATGTCCCTTCAGCCCAAACCATTCCCTCATTCTGGGATTTTTCTTTGATGTTCACAAGGAAATGAAACCTTTCTTTCCCCCCACACAAGAACAGCCATGTGTGCTGTTCCTTAGCCAGAATTCCAGGATTCCAGGATTCCCAGTGTCTGAGCTGCACTTTGTGCTGGAGGTTTTGCTGAATTTGACTTTCAAGCTCTTTAACCTTTCTTTCAGCACAGCTTTCAATCCCACTGCAGGACCTGGAGGTGAATTTACAGCCTGCTTGTCCCTCCTTTCCACTTAATGACTTTTAATTAATAAAGTCAGTGCTCTGGAGTCTCTGCCAATTAATCACTGCCCCTGTGAACTCTTGCTAATTGACAGGAGCTCATTAAAAGATCACAGAACCATGGAATGGTTTGGCTTGGAAGGGACCTTGAACCTCATCCTGTTCCAACCCTCCACATGAAGCTGATGTTGAATCTTCTATACATCAGCCAAAACATTATTTAATTTCTCTAGAAATGAAGGTTTATTTTTGTAGGTTAGGATTTATTTTTTTGGGGTTTATTTTAATTTTTTAAAGATCAATTCATCTTTCTGCCTCTCTGCACCTACCACTCTTTTGCTGCCACTGCCAACTTTGCACCCAGCCTTGAGAACAAAATAAACACAATTTCTTGGAGCGATGGGATGTGTTAATTCCAGTATTTCTGTGGGCAGGTGTTTCCTTTTGTTTTCCCTGGTTTTAAAGGAATGACTGACAGCTCCTGGGGAGAGAGCAGAGCCTGGCTTTGCTTTTAGGCTCCCATGTTGGACCAGGGGAGCATTTCCTGATGGAAGAATGGAGCAGCTCAGTGTTTGTCACATCCCTGGGTGGGAGAGCACATCCAGAGCAGCCCCTGTCTGGTTTTTGTTCTCTTGACAGGGCTTTTCTTGCTGCTGACCCCAAACTGGCTCCTCCTGTTCCCAGAGAATTCCTGCTTGGCGTGGCACGTCCCAGACAGGGATGGATGGTCAGCTGTGCTGGGAGATAAAAGAAACGCAGCAAAAAAGAGTCCAAACCAGCACTGAAAAGCCAAGTGGGCTCAGCAGAGTGGAGATAAAGGCAAATTTTGTCATGTTGAAAAGAGAACATTGGAGAGGAAGCAGGAATTGGTGTGTGGTGGAAATGAGGCTGATAAAGCTGGCAGCACTGCAAGGACAATGATCACTTGTGTGCTGATCTGATACTGGGTGTGAAAAAGGAAAGGAATCTCCTTTCCCCTCAAGGGCAGCAGGAAAATTCACAGAATCAGGGAATGGGGGGGCTGGAGGGGAGCTCTGGGGATCAGCCAGAGCACGGCAGGGACACCCGGAGCAGGTGACAGAGGGACACATCCAGGTGGGACTGGGATATCCCAGCCAGGGACAGCCCACGTTGTCCCTGGGCAGCTCCCAGGGCTCTGCCACCCTCCAGGGAATGAAATTCCTCCTCAGTTCATTAAAGAAAAAGGAGAAGGTGTGTGCTGAGCTGAGCTGCAGGTGAGGGTGTGCAGGTGTGGTGTTGGGCTGTTCTCTTCCTCCCCAGCTCACTTTGACTGAGTTTTTGGAAGTTTTTGGAAGGTTTTGAGCAGCAGCAGCAGCAGCAGGGTATGGCTGTGCAGTGCTGGGGTGGAGTGGGGGTTTTACACTGCATGCTCTAAATAACTCACCCTGCCCAGGTTCCACCCAGACCTCACCTCTAAAGCCTGATAAAACACTTACAAACCATTCCATGTGCATTAAGGGATGTCTGAGTGCTGGGAGCCTCTAAAGATCCAAATTTAGTCCATAGTGTTTATGGATTTAATTGCTCAGCGAGAATTTCCATCCCATTCCCGTTCTGTTTTCTCTTTCCTTCTCCATTCTCCTCCACACCACAGCAGAGCTCAGGACATTTGTGCCTCACTCAGAAATGGCCCTGGATTCCCTTCTTCTACCAAATTTTTTGGGTGGCAATCCTGTGTTTGCTCCCTGCAAAGTGCCAGATGTGTTGGCAGCCTGGCAGGAATGAATTTGATCTAAAATAAGGAATAATTCAGCTTTTTGTGCCCTCATGGTTAACTTCACTCATGCTTCATGCAAAATGGTTATAAAATAAATTCCCTTTCTGTTGAAACTTTGAAAGCAGGAGGAAAATGCAAGGGATAATTTAGTGGGGGGATTGTGGTCATAGGTCAGAATAACAAGATAATGTCTTTTTTTCCAGGCTGGGAGCAATAAAAGAGCAGTTGCATGTGGTAAAAACAGTATGTTCTGGACTCAGTGCCAGCAGAAAAAAGAGAGGATTTTGCAAATTGAACAAAATCTTTGGTTCATGTAGGTTAACAATGTTTGTTACAAAAGTCTGCAGGCAAAAGGTGTTCCATAAGGAATAAAAGTTCCTATATCCACCAGCAGTGCTAGGAGCTGTGATAGGCTGCAGGATAATTTATTCAGGCTTCCTAGAATTTCTTTGAAAAGCGTACACCCTGATCCAGAGATGTTTTTGCTTCACCAGATCTGCCCAAATTTTTCTAAGCCAGTGCATTTATCTTGAGGAACAGCCTGTTGTTTTCCCTGATAATGGTAACCAGACTTGTGGTGAGGCCAGACACAGTGGCATGCAAAACAAGGCACAGCTCATCCAAACCACTTTATTTTTCAGATGGCACCTGGTACTGGGAGCAGAAAGCAGCCAGTGTGACCTACCCTGGCTCAGGGTAAAAAGGAAAGGATCAAATTTAAAAAAAAAAAAAACAAAACAAACAATTTGCAAGTGCATAAAAATATATTCAGGACGGGGCATGAAGTTCTGATTTCAGCAGCAAAAATTTGCTAAATACTTCAACAACAAATAGTTTTCTTTGCAAGTTAACTGAATATAAGGAAGAAATTCTTGGCTGTGAGGGTGCCCAGAGCAGCTGTGGCTGCCCCTGGATCCCTGGCAGTGCCAAGGCCAGGCTTGGAGCAGCCTGGGATGGTGGAAGGTGTCCCTGCCATGGCACAGAGGTGCAGGAGATGATCTTTAAGGTCCCTTGCAGCCCACACCATTCCTGGCTGTGTGGCTCTGCTGTTGCTGATAATCTGCTGCTCTCAGTGATAAATCAGGATTGCACAATCCAACGTTTGCCTCATCCTGTCGTTACTCAGCCTGACATGTGGGGTGACTCAACCCGAAGGTCATGCTGGAAAAGCAGTTTGGAGTTGCTTTTATGTTACATTTTATGGAGTTCTTCTGGCTTGTAGTCAGATAAAGCCAGTGCAGGGTTTGGGAATCCAGATGTTGCCTGCTCTGGGTGCTGCTCAGTGTGAAAGGGAGATGCTGTTTGACCTGAGCTCTGCCACCTTCTCTGGGGGCTGGGAGGGTTTTCATAACCCTGGGGACTCTGTCTCTATCACAGAACTCTGCTCTAAGATCACTTAGTGACAGAAAAGTCATTCATGTAATTGTAACTGAATGTTGTTCACAATAAATTAAATTGCACTGAGTGACCCCTCAGTCAGCAAATCTTGTTCTACTCCACAGAGCTGAGCAAAGGTGGAAATCAAATCCTAGTGGACACTGAAATATTGTGGAGTGTTTTCTGTCCAGTTCCTGTTAGCAGTGTGAGGAATTCTGGAAGTTTGGTTGATGTCTGGAATTATCCTTGGCTGTGTGTCCCATCCTCCATTTGAGGTGGGATTGGTCCTGAGTTCTCTTCTTGAATCCACCAAATTTTGTCATTGTCTGCACAGGTTAATTGAGGGCCTAGCATTCCTCTGAATTTAATTAATTTATTTCATTAAACCCCTAGTATTCCTTTTTTACCCCCTGACAAACTGAGAAACTGGGAAAGAAATAAAAGAGCTTCTTAATATATTGAAAGTGTGTGTAGGTGGGTGTAGCTGTGCTGCTGATGGTCTTATATTTGAATAAGAGTGAAGATGATTAGTGATTGATTAATTAATTATCCTTCTGTTCCTTGGGAAACTGGTATTTAGAAAATAATGTAGCCAGTAAATATGAGGAAAAACCCAAATTTTGTCTGGGATGTCTGGTCACATCCTAAATGATTGTCATTGCTTGCTGTACTCCTTTTAAATGCTGAAACAAATTAGAGTTCACTATTGATTATAATTTCTTAAATCTATAATCTTGTTTTAATCTCATAGGTTTGGGGTAGAGGAAAAACAAGGTTCAAAGCTGTTGGCTTGAGATTTTCTGTGCTTTAAGAATATCCCAGAGCTGCAGGGATGAAAATCTTAATTTTTAGGGGATGAGAGCACTTGGCCTGGAGAGCGAGGTGGACACCTGGGCTGGCTGCACCAGTTCCTGTGCACACCAGAACATGAACACCAACAATTTTTGGGGCTGTTGGGGTGAATTTGGGTTTCTGTCTCTCAGTAGCCAATCAGTGGGGAAGCTCAGGGATATAATAGGTTAATAAATAAGGATTGTTTTGAGAAGTATTTTCTGACCAAGTCTGTTAGCATGGAGGCCAAGAGGAGAAGAAGATAACTGGAGAAAAAAACTCCACAGCTGGGGAAAGTATTTTTAGAAAGGTCCTGGGAAGAGCAGAGGTGGAGAACTTTCCACCAATGGCTGCTGTGTTGGATAATTGTGACCAGTGAGAAATTGTAAATTATATAGAGGGTATAAAAGTGGGTGCATTATTGTAATAAATGGGATATTACCCTCCTAAGTATAATGTACCTTTTGAGGGTATAAAAGTGGGTGCATTACTGTAATAAATGGAATATTACCCTCCTAAGTATAATGTGCTTTTTGAGGGTATAAAAGTTGTAATAAATTGAATATTAATCTCCTGTAGTGTACCTTTTGAGGGTGTAAAAGCTGCTGCATTACTGTGATAAATTGAATATTACCCTCCTAAGTATAATGTACCCTTTGAGGGTATAAAAGTGGGTGCACTACTGTAATAAATGGGATATTACCCTCTTGAAGTATAATGTGCCTTTTGAGGGTATAAAAGCTGCTGCATTATTGTTATAAATGGAATATTAACCTCCTGAAGTATAGTGTGCCCTTTGAGGGTATAAAAGCTGCTGCATTACTGTGATAAATTGAATATTAACCTCCTAAATATAATGTGCCCTTTGAGGGTATAAAAGTGGGTGCAGTATTGTTATAAATGGAACATTAACCTTCTAAGTATAATGTGCTTTTTGAGGGTATAAAAGTTGTAATAAATGGAATATTAATCTCCTGAAGTATAGTGTACCTTTTGAGGGTATAAAAGTTGTAATAAATGGAATATTACCCTCTTAAATATAATGTGCCCTTTGAGGGTATAAAAGCTGCTGCATTACTGTGATAAATGGAATATTACTCTCCTAAGTATAATGTGCCTTTTGAGGGTATAAAAGTGGGTGCAGTATTGTTATAAA
>VXBI01008791.1:0-31880 GCA_013397375.1 Toxostoma redivivum | reverse complement strand
ACCATTATCCCTTGTCCTGTCACGACAGGCTCTACTAAAAGATATGTACTTGGCAGATCAGCTTCACACACATGGAAGGGTAGGCTTGGTTGGGAGTATCTACACTTTACAGAACTGTTTGTGGGGGTTTGTATTGCCTCAGTCAGGCATCCCTAATGCTAATCCACTCACAGTATCTCAGTGTGTACACATTTGTATTGCTATCAGCTCCCACACCATGTAGAGGGCACTGGACACTCCACAGCAAACAGGACTTGCTTGTGAAGGAAGGTATCCAAAAACACACACTCCCCACAAACTCCTTGACTCAGCTTGTGTATCGCAGAACCACGCAATGGCGTTTGTTCTGGCACCAGGAAGAGTGGGGGCAGTGTTTGTTTTGGCACCAGGAAGAGCGGGGATAGAGGCAAACAAGATCTAAAGGTCAATTTGCAGGACCTTGACAGGTCCCTCTGCAATTTTATCTTCCGGGTATCCAAAGTACAAAGGCCCCCAAAAAAGGATAAAGCAATGAGAGGTGGAGAGACACAAGAGGCTCTGAGAGTACCGAACTTCCCAGGAGCAGACGGAGAGGGATTGGAAGGAAAATGGCCCAAGTACAGAGACCCCAGACCTGTCATTCCTCCCACATCCTTTCCAGGGATGCACTCTTGGGAAGTCTCACCATTACTCCACCCAGGACTTCTTCAGTCTCTACCCAGCCAAGACTGATGCAGAGGCTGGCACAGCCTGGCTTTTGGCATCACCACACATCCAGACATAGCCCTCCCCAGCCATCTCTCCCACAGCAAGTGCTTTTGTCTGGTGGCAAAGCCATTAAGAAAAAAAATACTCCCTGGATACCAACAGCCCTGAGGTCTGCAGAAGTCACTGCCAAAGCAGGAATGTCTTCACATGGCTCACTGACAAACTGGGGGATGGGATGCTCAGAGCAGTGAGGTGATGTGCCACAGGTCACCTCATAGAGAGGCAGAAATGGTCCCTCTGGGCTTCCAGTCCCAGGCCAGCCCAGTCACCAGGGAAACCATCCTTCCATCATAGAAATTATGTCACCTGGCTCCCTTTCATGCTGCATCACCTGAGCCAGCCAGACCCTTACAGCTGCAACCAACTACAGTCTTGAGATGTGGAGAGGACACTGGGCAAATGCAGCTCTCAGAAATGGCTCCACCTGCATCTCCTTCTCTAAATCATGGTCCATGTAGGCACAGCTCTAGGGAGCTACACCAGAGAGGTGGAGGAAGAGGAAAAAAATAAGCTCCCAAGGCTGTTTAACACCCTGTGACAGATACACCTCTCTGACTCAGCACAGTGCTGCTAGCCACCTTCGCCCAAGCTCCCCCATCCTCCACCATATCCCAGTCTTGAGCTCTCCTACAGATCTCCATTGACCAGCTTCCCTTGGGAAGGACTTGCAGGGTGAACCAACCCTGGTTTGGCAGCACTGTGAGTTTAAAATACACCCATGCTCCAAAGCCTGTCCTCTCACATGGCACACCATGTTCTCAGTTGCTCCAACACTTTTAGTTGTGGGGTTTAACCTCAAGCAGAGGAACCGCTTTGGCTTGAAACTATAAGCATCAAGCCCCAGACCTGGAGGATCATGGTCATGCAGGTACAAGAGAGGGGCCACAAACCACAGGCAGGAGCTCTGAGGATGCTCCACATCTTGCACCACTTTTGAGCCATCACTCTCCACGCTGGAGGATGAAGAGGTAGGACCATGCTGGTGGAAAGGGAGAAGCCTATCCAAGTAAGTCCTGATGTGAAAAACTATAATATTTCAGGAGGAATGGTCCAAACCCAGCCACTCATCACACAGCTAATATGAAATCCTGGAGCAAGCTGATGTGGCCACAAACTCAGCTGCACTGTTTCTGCCTCCAAGCAACATAATTCAGCAGCTGCCCTGCCTGAATCCCAAATCCTGTGTCCCACTGAAAGCCAATCTTCTAAAACAGGATTTAGAAATCTAAATTGTGCAAGGATTTTTGTTGGTTTTGTTTGTTTGTTTTTAATTAACCTAAGAGTCAAGTTATTGGTGGGAAAAGAAGAATTGGAAGCTGCAAAGAAAAACTACCTCCACACTCCATTGTGCGTATCTCAGATCAAAATCTCCAAACTGCTTTTCTGTGGGGACGCCTCCCACAACCCTTAAGCCATACTCTCTCCATTTCCTTGTCCCAGGGCAAGGAAATACCCTTTGGTTTGTGATTGTGTCCCATTCATAGCACCTCCATTCAGAAACAGGACTTGACCTCATCATAATCTAAATTAATCCCTGACTATGCAATGATGATGAAAAATGAGGTTATCATGAGTTTAAGCCATTTAAAGAAACTACTTTCAGCCCACGCCTATTCTGGTTATTCATACAATGGGTGTAGCTTTGCAAACAGAATCCTGTTTTATGAGAAAACCACCCTCTAGAGATGTGGAGTCATGAGCTTCTGCTAACTGGGAGAAGGGACATTAATTCTTATGTAACTCTGTCAGTGGCATCTGCATCAGACCACAGTCAAAATTTAACCATCCATGACCACTCTCCATTAAGATGGTTTGTTCATCCTTTTCCTTCTCGGATGGAGACTGGGAAGAATTCATCACTGAGCAGTGGTTTCTTCCCAAAGATCCAGATATATCAGAGGCATTGTTTTATATTTCCACTCACACACGCAATCACAAACTCACATAGACACACACACATTCTTCATATTTTATTTTCCTTCTGCAAGAGGCAGCACCATGCCTGATCAAGTCTTTTCAAGGGCTTCAGTGAAAGACACTTGCTCCAGCAGGAGCACCTGCCCCTAACACATGCAAATCACCCCAAAATCCCATCCTCTCTGAGGGCTCAAAGATTAGAGCTCACAGGCAGTGCAGAAACTCCCAGCTTGCACCAAGATTAAAAGCCTTGGCTGATTCAGAGCATGCATCTGGCTCTGGGACCCTCACCATAAGGAGGACATGGACCTTGCTTGCTGGAGCAACTCCAGAGGAGACCACAAAGATGCTCGGAGGGCTGAAACAGCTCTGCTATGAAGACAGGATAAGAGAGTTGGGGTTGTGCAGTCTGTAGACAAGAAGGATCTAAGGAGACCTTAGAGCTCCTTCCAGTGCCTAAAGAAGCTCCAAGAGAGCTGGAGAGGGACTTTTGACAAGCACATGAAGTAACAGGACAAGAAGGAATGCCTTGAACGGCTTTGAACTGAATAAAATCAGATATAGATAATAGATAATAGATAATAGATAGAAATTCTTTTCCGTGAAGGTGGTGAGGCACTGGCACAGATTTCCCAGACAAGCTGTGGATGCCCCATCCCCAGGATAGGTTGGGTAGTTTGAGTGGTGAGGAACACATTCAGTGCAGGTATCTCAGTGAGTAGCTGCAGTTTGAGCTCTGTGGAAAGGGAGCCCAAGCCTGAGACAAGGGGCTGTGAACTGCTGACCTAATAACAAAGGGTACCTGTGTCCCATCCATGTGACTGGACACTCAGAGACCCTCCAGGCTTTCCCATGCTTTGATTGTGAGAGGATAAAAAAAACCTAAGGTTTCTTTTGTTTGGAGTCCTTCCTTAGAGGCACCAGCTTGAGCCATTTTTCTATCACTGCATCAAGATGAAATAATTTTAATGATCCAGATGTCTGAGACTCTGTTTTGGGGAAGCTGGGGTCACAGTAAGGAAACCTGGTCTGACTGTGAGAGCAGGGAGTCAGGTGGGGCACACATTGTCTCCCTGGAGCTGCCTGCTACAAAGGAGTTTTGGTTCCACTGTGACTGCCAGAGTGACTCCTGCATGGCTGGACAGGGAAGTTTCCTTAACACTGAGTAACCAGGTCTAGTGGAAGGTGTCTCTCCCGTGGCAGGGAGGTTGGAACTAGGTGATCTTGAAACCAAACCACTCTGTGGTTCTATGATAAGCAGCTCTGTAATTGCACCGCAGGTCGAATGTGTCCTCCAGGACCTCCCAGTCTGGGAGGATTTGCACATTCCCTCCCATGGAGCTCAGAGGCAGTGACTCCTTTCTGAGACACCCTCTGCTATTGCTCTGCTCTTCCTCATTGCCAATACAGTAATTTCTTGTCCCCAACACGCAGCTGCATAAGAAGCACGCAATGAATCTAATCCAGGGATTTTACTGCCACCTTTGCTTTTAAGGCCATGTCCTTCTGATGCTGAGGACAGAGCAGACTGGCTGGAAATTTCTTATCAAAGGCTGCGATAGTGCCAAGTGGCTTATCGAGTGCAGTCCCCAGAGGGGCTAACAGGGAGAGTGTGCTTGCCTGGCACCAGGAGGCTGTGGCCCTGGGAGGATCTGGCAAGACCTGCTGGAATGCAGCCAGGGTCAGCATCCTATCTAATGGGAGTAGAGACCTTTCAAAATGAGTACAAATAATAACAATGAATCTCTTGTTCATCCTTGAGGGATGGGGTAGCCTATGAATGGCTTAAAAATGTAAAAACAAGGTCAATTCAGAGATTGCATTAAATGATGACCAAATCCTTTCCTGGCAAGGAGCAGCCAGACTGGCAATCAGCTCCACTTTTACTGAAAACAGCAGATAAATTAACAGGCGAGTGGCTCATAAATTCTTAAGCTGAGAAATGCAAAGGTCTGGAAGGATTTTAACCCCTGTATGGACCCCAGACAGAGTCTGTTGGCTATTCAGAGGAGACAATCCCTCAGTCAATCCAGCAGCACAGAGCAGCCCCGGTATCAACACTAACCCCAAGGATTCTTTGGGTGACACCAAAACTGAGAGAGACAGGCCAAGAGACTGCAAAAAGCTCAGCAAAGACACCCCTGGAGCAGAGAAATTAGTATTTTAGTCCTTCTGGAAGAAACACCTCCAAGTGGGACACAAAAGGTTTTTGCATCCAATGGTCATTGCCAGTGTAAGTGCCTCCCTGCTAAACTCTTGGTGAGCTTTGGAGAGCAAAGAACTGCAAGAACCTAACCTCTGTCTTCCCCATTATCTTCATTCTTGTGTTTCTGCCACCTTCCCAACCTGCAATACACACTGGGGAAAAGGCCTTTTAAAGCAGAAACTTGTGGGCAGGGAAGTGCTGGTCCTGCTTTTAGTGAATTAGTTCATTGACTCCTTTCCCCTTCCAGGAAACCCCCAAGGGGATTGATTGTATAATCCTGACTCAGCAAGAGAAAAGAGTTAAGTGCTTAATAACGTAAAGAAAAGTGGAGCTAAGAAATGCTCTCCCATCCTGCAACACCTCTGCCAAAGATAACAGCATCCAGTTCAAGAGACAATGGACATAATGTATCCTGCATGACAGGACAGGAATGGCTTTAAGGTGATTGGATATTAGGAAGGAATTCTCCCCTGTGAGGGTGGTGAGACACTGGATCAGGGTGTCCTGAGAAGCTTTGGCTGCCCCATTCCTAGAAGTGTTGAAGGCCAGGCTGGATGGGGCTCTGAGCAATCTGGTCCAGTGGAAGGTGTCCCTGCCCAAGGATCTTTAGGATCCTTTCCAACCCAAACCATTCTATGATTCTGTAAATGGACAAAACCCCTATACACAAGTCACAGTAGATATATACCAGGCAGGGAATAGCTATTGAAAAATCCTATTTTCTTGGTTTCTAAAACAAGCTTTCTCTTGTCTGTCTGGGAAAAAACCTCAGGGCTATGACTGAGAGCATCTCTCCCCAGCCATTGTAGGGCTGAAAATGCCATGGTCCTAGTGCCCTAAGATCTCCTGCTTCCACAACATTTCCCAAAACACTTGGCCTCTCTCCCCTACAACTACTCTCTCAGGCTTTCCCCTCCAAATGACATTGCCCTCATCCAATATTACCATTTAGCAAGAATCTACCTTTATGCTCTTTAATCAGTGACAACCTCCCCTGACAATTAATTCCTGCAGAGATAATTCAGTGCTTGCAAGTAAATACTGGAGAGAGAAAAAATAAGAGACAGGCATGGAAGGAAAAACTCTTTCCCTGAAGATTTGGAGGGTGTAGACTTCATCCAAGAGAGTTTATCTGGTGGCTGCAACCATCCAGGCTTGAACTCACAAAGCAGGGATGCAGCTCAGGCTCAACAACAACCACACATCACCTCAAGCCACACAGTCACTGTGACAACAGCTGGCTTGGAAACCCTTGTGTTTGTCACAGCTGCTAGTTACAGCCCCTTTGGCACAGCTCAGCATTGAGATCCCACCTGGAGCCCTCCAAGCATCTTTGGGATCTCATGTCCCAGCCACTTGGCATCTTAGGGATGACCATGAGGTGCTTCTGCACCTGTAATGGCCTGCAGCACACTGCTGTGGACAGAAATGCACTCAGCACACAGCAGCCCACCTGCCTCCCAGAACAGGGAGGAAAAAACCATCTCCATGCTCAACCTTGCTCCCTGTGAAGAGCTGAAGGACCAGAGCATGCAGCTCATGTAGTTTAACACCACACCTGTGCATGATTTAAGCCTCTCACCAGGCTTCATTTGCTTCCCACAGGTGCAGTGATGCCCAAATTTGTCCTGGCTGGTGACATGTCCCAGCAGCAGGTCATAGCTTGGTGGGCTGAACCTGAACCAAGTGGCCCTCTTACTGCAGAGAGAAAACAAGCCCTAGGTAAGGCCCATAGGTATTAAAAACAGACCCTAATTGAGGCCTGTAGCAATCCCATGGCATCGCTGGAAGCACTGTCTACCCAAGAAGAGAGCTTGGGACATGATGATATGAAGAGATTAACTCTTTTCCCACAGGGTAATGAGTCTCTTCCACCTTAGACAAACATCATTTTTTCCACAAGGGATCAACAGACACAGCAGATGCTCCAAATCTCCTCTTAATTTTGCCATCCATCCTGCACCTAATCCATCCCCTTCTACTCATCTCTGTGCCACCCCTTCTTATTTACCCACCTCCCAAACACCCAGACCAGCTCACCCAATGCACAGACCAAACTTCCTACTTCCAAGGTGCACTGCCAGCATTCCTGCCCCAAAAGGGGAGGGCAAAGTTCAGAGCTTGAGGACCAGGCTGACATTTCCACTGGGAGTGGTACTACTTGCCTGGGTACAGATCTCACTCTCCTTTGCACAGCAGCATACAGAGCACAAGGGAAAGAAGTTTCAAGCAAGCTGTTGGGATTTGGGCTAAGCTCAAAAGTTCTGTTTAATTTCTAATGCAGCAGCCGAGTGCTGCTGCCAAAAGGAGCCGCTGATGCTGACTGAGTGATCTCCAAAATCTGCCTTGGCTAGCCCAGGAGCAGCCAGCTTTGTTTTTAAGTGGATTCACTGAACAGGGCTCTTCAGGACCCCCTTCCCTGCCCAGGCTGATGCTGTGGTTTCCCTCCCTCCTTCAGTAATTGGCTTTCTGGCTTCGCCAGGCCGCATCATGGAGGCGTCCAGCAAACAACCACCGGAGCCAAAACACGATTAGAGGGCTCAAACAGCTGCTCCCTCTGCAAAGATCTGGCATCCAGAGCAGGGCTGAAGGCCAAGGAAAGCAGGGAGGGAGGGAGGACACCCTGCTGGAAATAATAAGGCTGAGCCTGTTCCAGGAAAGGCTGCAGTGCCGGATGCAGGAGGAAGTTGAAGCAAAACAGCCTGAGCAGGGAAGGGACCCGAGCTGTTCCTCAGCCTCTCCTTTTCCCCTCTGCCCAGAAAAACCTCAAGCAAAAGGGAAAGCACTGCAGAGATTGGGGGTTTTGTTGTTTTGCTGGTGTTTTTTGCCAAAGCAGCCTCAAGCTTTGTGAGTGCATGCAGGAACAGAGAGGATGCTAGAAGAATAGTTGAGAAGGTAGAGATGCACACAAGGAGGATGGACTGTTTAGATCCATCCTAACGCCATAGAAGTATATGGAAATAAGATCCTGCTTCTGCAAAAGCACATTCCCAGCACCCCAGAGAGCTCACTATGGTTACTTTTCACATGCAAGTGCTTTATCTGAAAAATCACAGACAGGTTTGAGTTAGGAAGGACCTTCAAGATCACCTAGTTCTGATGGCCCTGCTGTGGCCAGGAACACCTTCCATTAGACACATAGCTCAAAGCCCATCCAACCTGGCCTTGAACACTTCCAGGGATAGGGCAGCTACAACTTCTCAGGGCTTTACCATTTATCTCCTATGTCTGATTTCTTTCTGTAGATCACAAGTGACAACGTTTCCAAGAAAGCAAGTGGTTGTTTTTAATAGTGGGCAGCTTTTATTTCCATTCTCCACCCACTCTATTCTCACAGCAAAGCTACAGACATGATGAACTCTTATGTTTTATCACAGTTTTAGCTGAAACTCTCCAAAACAAGCCATGGCTATGGCCCTGAGAGATAAAAGTGTGTACACACCACCCCTTCCCTGCAGACAGTATCCCTGGGACTGGGGACTCCATTTCCTGGTAAGGAAATCCCCAAAACAGCATCTGCCAAAAGCTGGGAGTATCACTACTGGCTTTTTTCTGAAAGAGATTTAACTGTAATTGCCTAAGATTTGCTGGTTGTAATAGAAACAAGATGCTGTGGTTTAATAACTGCACTATGCCATTCAATAGCACACAAGCAGAACAGTTGATTTAAACTTCATGGACATTTTGGACTCTACTGAGTCCTGCATTGCCTTGGAAAAGCTGATAGCGATTGCTTTCTTGCATAAAATGCTGGGATTTTTCCTGGACTCTCTCCCTCAGAAAGCCAGTATGAATTCAGGCAGAATCAGGTCCAGCAAGTAAAAATGTCAGTTTGCATCGTCTGCTGGCACAAAGCAATTCTCCCCATGAAATTTAGTTACTTTTGCTGAAATGAACAATTAAGAGAAAAAAATAGAGAAAGGCTTTTGAGAAAGAGGCTCTCAAAACTTTAGCAGCAAACAGGGCAGGTGTGAGCTCAAATTCTTTTTCTAATGGTGATTTTGTGGTCAAGGCAGCTGAGCAAGTCTGATCAAACAATCCTCCAAGACAGTGGCATCATGAGTCTGTTACTGCTCAGCATGCATTCCTTCTGGTGCCCAAATTGCTGGCAAAGTTCCCTTTATCTGGTGCAGAGGTAGCAAAACAAAGACCACCTCTATGTCTTGTTAAGCCTCGGGACCTTGCTGTCACATGGGACCCACTTCCAGCCCCCATTCCCACTGACAGCCCATGCCAGGAAGAGCCCTGGTCCAACATTCTATGCTAATTGCTTTAAGGGTCCCTTCCTACCCAAACAGTTCTATGATCCTATGAAGCTGCAGAGCTGGGTGGCTGGAAAAAATCTGAATTCACTCCATGCTTCAGCAGGGATGGGTTTGGACTAGGTGAGCATGACACCTTGCAGGTGAGGTTCAGAAAGCTTTCTTAGAAAGATCTCATGCTCTAAAGAGCAAGGCAATAAGAGGATAATATCTGTCTGAACACCAAGGTCTGCAAGTGACATGAAAGCCAGAAAAGCAGATGGAGAAAAGCTCTGAGATGCTCAGCAGAACACAAGCAATCTTCATCTCTCTACAAAGGGATCTAACCCTCTGTCTTTAGACATGGGGCTGAAGGAATGTGTGTGACCTGACGGCAAACCAGCAAGAGGGTCTCAAATACAACCCCATCTTTAAGTCCCAGAGAAAGTTGTTTAGGAAGTCTCAGCTATCACCTGTCTGCTCTATAAATGAGATGTGGAAGGTGTGTTCACGTTGGCCCCACAGTGAGACCAAACCATAGTCAGCCCTGTCTTCAGAAGGCAGCTGTGCACAAAGCCTCTTTTCCTTCCAGCAGACAAGGGGAATAAACTCAAACACACACAGGGCTTTGCACAAACCCAGTGTCCAGGCATAGCTGGAGTGGAAGACAAAGGCAGAGCAGAGGGAAGTGAGGCCTCCTCCCACAAGGAGCCTGGTGGGATGCTGGGGGGCTCAGCCCCTCTGGCCACACAACACGAGTCAGTTCAGCTCCATCTCTCCCTTCACACAAAGCCTTTTGTCCACCCCCCTCCAGACTGCCCTCGCCCAGACAGACACAGCACTGTCTTGTGGAAAGCCAGCTGATTTTCTGGGCTGTCAGCGGGGGTGAAGACGATGACAGCAGCCCAGGCAACCCTACAATACTCAAATACCACCAAGCCACGTGTGGAAAAGCACAGGCTGGGCAGAGAGGGCTGCTGCTCCCCACAGGGAAGGAAGGAAACCCAGATGTGTGAGATGTTGGGATACTGCCACTCCCCAACCACAATTATCACTGCTACCTGGGACTCCTCGTGCTTCAAGGCAGTCAGAGCACTGCTGTCATAGTCAACTCCAAGCAGACGGCCGTAGCAAAACATACAAATAACACTTCCAGCCCTCAGGTCCTGATGTGTATCCTTTGGGCTGGCACTACTGAGGGCAGCAGAAGAGGGACTGGTAACACTGGGGACAGGCAATGCTATCCCCAGCCTCCCTCAACCTGCCCTCATGACAGACACGGCAGCACAGAGGAGAGGCAGAGGACAAGGTTTCTGCACAGAAGAGGAAGGATGGCTATGACCACCCTCTTCCCCAAAGATCCCAAAACTACCTCACCTATTCAAAGCTTATCTTCTTTTCCCTTACCAAATGGACCACCAAGAGTATTCTAGTGGAATGGCAGGAGGGTTGGAACTAGATCTTTAAGGTCCCTTCCAACTCAAACCATTCTGTGATTCAGAGGTAACACTCTGCCTTGCTGGACCCACCAGCCTTACAGGAGTACACAATACCCAGCTGCAAACATCTCTCTGGTTTATGCACGGGGAAACTGAGTCACAGAAAAGCCTCCTTTGTTCTTGGACTCACTGGAGGCAGAAAAGCTTGGACCTGAATGCAGCAGGTCTTCCTGGCACCCCAGAGGCTCACGATATCAGGTCTGGGTAAATAAATGCTGTTGGGGCGAGGAGATGTCAACTGGGGCATGACAGCCTTGGTGAAGGGTGCACTGTGCATTTTTAGGAACGCCTGAGAGCAGAGATGGTAGAAAGCGGTGTTGAGGGGCAATGGGATGGGTGCACTTACTTTGGGTCGCTTCCACTGGATGCCCTGGATCCTTGACTTGTAGAAGAGCGAGTCGTCGTTGGCGGGGAAAAGCGGGTCCTCAAAGAGCTGCTTCCGCCGCTGGCACTCCTTCTTCAGAGAGGCGTAGCGCTGGTTCTCGTACGGCTTCACTGAGGAAAACATCCTTCCCCACCGGCTCTGGAGGACAGGCAGAGCAGGAATGAGACAGGACACGGTCTGGCCAGGGATACCCAATCCTCCTCTGCAGCATCTGAGTGGCAGCACCAAGACATGGTGGCTGAAGACAACCCCCCGGGGTTGGAACTCCCATTTACCCCCCCAAGCCGGCCAAACAACACCAAACCAGGCATAGTAGGAGATAATAAGTGGTGTCCCTCTTCTTAACAAATTTGTAACTCATTTGGGAAAAACACAGCCCTCAGAGGCAAGGGAGGAAAAGACACCCCTGCACAATGGGTGTGCACAGCTGTGGGGGCTGAGCCCTACCCAGAGCATCCCCACCATGGAGCCTCAACTCACAAAATCATGCATTTCATGGTTTTGTCAGAGACGCCAATTTCTCAGCAGACTTTATCTGATTGGGTTTTAATTAAAAAAAAGGTCTCCTAGCAGAGCACCACGTGTTTCTGGATTAATTATTCTTTCCTGACAAGCATCTTCCTTCCAGGGCAGAGATGTGAATTTAGCAATCCAGACAGCAGGAAACCATTGCTCAAATTCCCCCCAGAGAGAGATCAGCACCTCTCCATCACCCCTGCCTTTTGGTCACTGGGTACCAACCCCTTTGCTCAGGCACAAGGAAAAGGGGAGTTCTGCATAGCTCCCCACTATCTAATCACAGACTTTTTTCAAAACTCCTTCCCTAAAGTTTCTCTGTATTTATTTTTAACAGCCATGTACAATCCTTATCTCTTCCCAAAACGGGATGTCATTTTTCAAAATCTGACCATTAGTGACCTCAGTCTGGAAATGTCTAGCGTGGTTTCCTAAAGAAATGGGAATGTGTGTGCCAAATAACCATGGAAGCATGGAATCATCGAGGTTGGAAAAGACCTCTGTGCCAATCATTAACCCAGCACTGCCAAGTCCACCACTAAAGCACATCCCTAAGTGACATAATCCCAGCTTTAGTCTCCAACATGGTAGAACTAAGGGTGCCCCATCCAGTGGATGCAAGCTGACCTCTCACCCCTCCTAGTGAGACACATAGAAACCATATGCTTGTTGTGGTATCATAACATGTGGTGGGATAATGAAGTCGTGATAACGGCTAATTGGAAGCAGCTAATTTGCAAGCATCCAAAATCCCAAGGATTATATGATCATTTATGGCTGGCACCAATTTACGTAGCAGTGTCACATCCCTTGTTAATGAACCACTAGGATTAGCTGAAGGAAAGTAGGTGTCTGAGAGCTAAACTAATGCCCATTCTGATGCTCCAGGAGCATTGCCCACCCAGCCAGCCTTCTCTCCTCTGGGAGAGAACAAAAACATTTCACTTATGGAAAGCTGAAGAGCAAAGCACAGGTTTTAATTGACAACATTTATCAGCTTGATTAGCAGCACAAGTGCTCATCACTCAGAGCTTAAGTGAACCCAAAATAATCCCTTTGCTCGCTGCTCCACAGGTCTGTGCTACTGAGGAGGAGTTGCAAAACCAGCTCCTGGGGATTTTCTCCCTCCCATCAGTACCAGATGCTTTGTAGCATCCCAGATGCTACAAAGAGGCCCAAGTGCATCACTTGCCCTCAGAAAAGCCTTAAAAATAAATGGTCTGATATAAACCCCAAATAATACATCAAATTTACTCCTTGTAGAAAGGCTGACAGCCTCATTGAGCAGTCAGGGAATGCACCCAGTAGTCAAATCCATCCTGCTGAGAGGGCCAGAGAAGGCACTGGCCTCAGATCTCCAGCAGAGGAAGAGCTGAAAAATAAGGGAGATGTACCCAGGGAGGTCATGGGTACATCTAAACAAGCTCCTTTTGAGAGACAATTAGGCCAAGACTTTCACAGTGATAGCACTCATGGCTACAGAGAGACACATGGAAAGCAGCAGTGCTGGGAAAAGATGGTTGGTAACTGCCTTCTGCAGGAATACAACAGGCTGAGAGAGGAGGAAGACGCTGTTAGCTGACATGCAAGATTAATTGCTCGGACTGGTGCATGAACTGGGCTGAGAGATATGAAAGGATATTTCCATGGGAGGTTGTGCAGAAAGAACCAGCAAAATTGGGAAGGGAGCATGGAAAGGAGGAAAGGAAGGAGGTCTGGTGCCTTTCTAAAAGCCATGCTCAAGTTAAAGGCAGGAGTTTTGGGTTTGATGTAGGAGATGCTGGATGCTGCTCTGCAGCCTGTACCATGGCCAAGGGCTGGCACTTGGCTGCTCATTCATAAAATTACTGCTACACCCTGCAGCTTGGAGCTGTGCTTTCCAATGATCCCTGCAACACTGACTTTCACAAGACACCCTGTGCAATATCCATCCCTATGAGAACAGGACCACGGTCATCTCAGCCAAGGAGTGCCAGCCTTTCTGATGCCCAAATTTGCCTGAATTTTGCCCTGCTATCCCACCCTACAGTGACTGTCACCTTGCCAGCCATCTGTCCTCGCTGCAGGGCTACTCTCACATGACAGGGTGTAGATGGATTTGAGTTGCAAAGGAAATGCCAAGCAGAAGGGGAAGGGATACTGTTCAGGATCATTTAGAAAAACAAACAAATGAAAAAGAAAATCCACCTTGCAAAATAATTAAAAGGAAGGGGCAGATGGAATGTTCTTAGGGCAGTGTTAAAATTCATTACTCTCTCTAATTTGCAGCATTTCATGCTTACCAGGCTGAACTTCTGCCACATTAAAATGCCCAAAGGCTGTCTAATTACTCTATGCCTTCTTGGACCAAGCTCAGATGCTCCAGGAGCACAAGAACTGAGTGTTTTCATGCCTGATTTGAATTAACAACCCTACACTTGCATATGCATGTGTCTGCATGTGAGCAGGGAGGGGAATCTGCACTCACCACTCTTAGCATGAATTTTTATAAACAGTGGTCTGATCCCAACCTCAGTCCTGCCATGAAGGATTTAAACAAGAAACTACTTTGTTGAAAGACTGAGCCAGACTTATGACTCAGGGGTGTTGTGGACTCCCCTTTTCACCTCCAGCATCATCCAGGTGCTCCAGCTCCTGCCAGCTGGTAACAATCACGGCTCTAAGAACAGCAACAGGGAGAAGGACTGAAAGTGTTTGCATTGGCCAGGATCAAATACCTGCTGAAAGGCTCTTCTCTCCTCCCCTCCAAACAGCTCTCCTTGCCTTCCAGCTCAGAGGCTTCTCAGGTGGCTGGCATGGGCTCCCCAAGCTTGTGTTATCACAAGGCTGCAGCCTGGCCAGGAGCAAAGCCTCCTTGCTTGTAGATCCTACAGCTGTCTGCCTCCAGGTCAGGAGAAACACTTTGTTCTAAAGGACAGGATCTGCTGCCCTTCAGCTCCACTCCCACTAACCAGGAAAGGGCTTTGATATCACATTGCAAAAGCACAGGATCAGCCAAGGAGAAGAGGAAGCAGGAACCAGGCATGTGGTTGCCCAATCCTCAGCCAGGTGCAATGTTATGGGGCTCAGCAGTGGGGTGTTCAGAGCAGCAGGCAGGCTTTGTCTAAATATGTAATTTAAATAATTTTTTACAGCCTCCTTGGGTGTTTCTATTGACAGATGTGTGGCATCACCAGGGTTATCCTCTCACCTACCAGCACAAAAGTCCAGCTCAGCAGAGAAAAACGTGTCAATAAAAGGAGAGCTTTATACACTGTTTCTCCAGGATCCAGGGAAGAAGAAACAGCTGAATTGTCACTCACTGTTTACACTGAAACAAGATAAGCACTCCACATCTCTTGGCCAACAACTCCACACCACCTATGAATAAAAAAGCCTCAAGTCATCTTAGAATCATAGAATGGTTTGGGTTGGAAGGGACCTTCAAGATCCTCTAGTTCCGATCCTCCTCTCACATATGCTCTGGGCAACCTGTGCCAGTGCCTGTGCCATTCCCAAAGCGCTTTCCCACTCCCAGCTGTGCATGCACTGTAGCTGTGCTTTGGACCCCAAATGGCATGGCCCAGAGCCAGCAGCACAGTGCAGTATCCTGCATTAGCAATGTCCACAAGGAGGGGAAGCTGAAACCACACTGATGGAAATTAGAAAACAAGACATCATTTCTTCTCAAAATGACTGCGGTTAACCAGGGAAGCTAATTCCCATGGGAAGTTACAGGTAGCTCATGCCTAGATGTTTCTGAGCACAGTCGGACATCTTCACAGAGCAGCTGCTTTAGCCAAAATGCAAATTACTGAACATTTACAGTGGTTACTTGCTAAAAAAACACTGTTGAAGAACAGAGCACTGAATGTCCCCTTCTGGCCTTTATTTCTTTTCTTCATCAAGTCATATTTCTGTTCTCATTTAAGCGCTAAAAGCTCCACTAGGCTAAAGGTGAAATAATAATTTTTACTTTTAATTATGTTTATATCAAGCTCTGATTTTAATCAGTGATTTGCTACAGCATAGATGGCATCCTAATCAGGACACCTTAACATGGCACCTTTCAGCCTGAGAGTTAATCTTGCATGAGCAACCACAGGGACTAGCTGCTCCCCCTCAGAAAATCAGTGTGATGGATTTAGCCCCAGAAAACATCCTGATGGGGCTAAGGGCTGTTTGCTCTGAGTAAACCCTCTGGCTTTTTGCAAGCATATAAGTACAGCAAATACTTCTGAGGAATCCTCCTCCTCCTCTATGGAGCAAGAAAGAAGCATCATTTTCCCTCTGCAGAGATCCTGGTGCCTTCTGCAAAGCACTCCAAGACCTGCAAAGGAAAATGATGTCTAACAGCTGGCTATTACTGAAAATAAACAAACAAACAAAAAAGTCCTTTTGACAAGGGCATGTAGTGATAGGACAATCTGAATGGCTTTAAACTGAAAGGGAGTAGGTTTAGATTTGATATCAGGAAGAAAATCTTCCCTCTGAGGGTGGTGAGGCACTGGCACAGTAGTCCAGAGAAGTTGTGGATGCCCCATCCCTGGAAGTGTTCAAGGCCAGGCTGGATGGGGCTTTGAAAAACCTGGTCTAGCAGAAGGAGTCCCTGCCCATGGCAACTAGAAAGTCTTTAAGGTACTTCCAACCCAAACCCTTCTGTGGTTGTATGAATCAAGAGCAATCTTTCATTAAAAAGTGCATGTGCATCCGGGCCGGGGAAAGGGCAGGGTCACACATCCTGGCAGAAAGTGACTGCAAGTAACTCCATATCACCAAAACACGTCTGGCTGTCAGCATCTGCACAAAATCAACTGGAGATAAGATGACACATTTGGAGGCTGTTTCCGGCAATGCAGTGATTTTTATCATACTTGCTTTATTTCCTCTGGATTTTTTTTCACCAGAACATCACTCCTTCATTACTTAACAGCAAGTGGACAGCACAGGGAGAGACATAGCCAGTCAGTGGGTCTGCATGTGCAGGACTGGGACATTTTCTTCCTGGGAAGGCCAGGGTTAACAGGAGGGTCTGAGCATCCTTGAACACCCTTCTCCTTCAGGAGCCAGGGGGTGTGCTGACCAGGAGCTCCCTTTCTGCTTGGATGACTCACACTGGGACAGAGGCCTTTGACTGGGGAGTTCCTCATTCCTTGCAGCTATGAGTCACCCTTTGCAAACACAGCCAGAGGTTGGAGCTGCAGAAGAAAAGGCAGCCCCACACTGGGAACACTCTCATAACCCTGTGCTGGCTCGAGCTCTGCCTGGCCAGAGCTTTGCACACAAACTGGGCTAGTGGCACCAGCCAGACTGGCCCTTCCCTCAGCACAGACTCTAACAAGGGACTGGGACACATGTCTGAAGGCATCCTGGCAGAGGAAAGAGTAACAAGCTTAAAGCAAAGCTGGTGGCAGCATCTCCCACTGGATCAGAAAATGCAGGAGGCTGGAGGGATGCAGGAATAGCAGGGAGAGGGATGGAACAACAGCAAAAGGTGATGGCAGAAAGACAGACCCAAAAGCAGTGTAAAGAGCAAGGCAGTAATGTGCCACCAGGCAGGCAGCCTTGGCTGAGGGAAAGCAGAGATGTGCTGAATATAGTCACCATTCAGGGTCCAGCTCACCCCAATCCACTCCTGGTTTGGAGAGAACAGAGAAGCTAAGTTTTGGGTACCTTCCACATGCTGTTTGATCCATGAGCCAGCATTACTGGTTGTGTTATGTTAGGCTTGTTTCCCAGGCCACAGCAGGGTTAAAAACCCCTGGAGATCACCAAGAGTTGCAGGACAAGTAACAAAAGGTGAATTAATGGGCTTTACCAATGCCAAGTCCCTGGAGACAGCCATGACTTCACTAACCCCCTCATGCCTTGCACACCCTGACCGTGGTTAATAATTGTAAGGAGCACAGAGTGCCAGCAACACCAAAGCACTCCCAAGCTCACTCAGCAGCCAATGCAGCCTCCAAATAACACCTTTGTGCAGGAGAAGGCAGGAACCTTCTCCAGAACATGACACTGCTCATGCAGAGAAGGTTTTCAGGCACTGGAAAAATACAACCTAGGAAGAGCAGACTCACACGTACAGAATAAAGCCACCTGCACCTATGGTCATCCAGCCACATGGCTCCTGCTTAGCCCAGGAGGTCTGTCAGCCCACATGAGGATCATATTGAACACAAGCCACACACCCCATGAGCTCACAGAGCTGCTGTGCCCTTCTCAGCATCCATTTTGATCACCAGGAGAGGAGAGGATGCTATCTTTGCAGGCTCGGACTGAGAATGTATTTTTTTTATTTATTCAGTGTTTCTAATTGTACAGCTAGACCAGCTCCTTTTAAATCCAGTCACACTGACTCCACTGGAAGTCTTGCACCACATCAATGCACTCACACTGGTTTTCTTGCCAGCTAGGCAAAAAAATTATGGTCTAAAGGCAGGCCTGTACCTTTATGAGGTGGACAGAGGGAAAGACAGAAGAGTCACAGGACACTGCTTGATGTAGCCGTGTCAGCCTTTTTCTTGGGCATTGTGGATCACAGAGGTGCTTATCTAAGAGGTTGAGGAACTGGAAAATCCATGCAGAAAACTCATCATTAGTGCAGATAAAATTCAGCACGTCTCCATGCAAATGCTCTGCCTTCAAAAGCTTCCGAAGCCTCTGGGATGATTAAAGCAATTGAACTTCAAACAACGCATAGAGAGCATTTGGGAGGAGCAGAAGAGATAACGGGGCTGCAGCTACTCTGTAGGAGAGTGAGGAGAGGCAGCTGGATCCTTCAAGATCATCCCTCCCATGCCAGCTGCAATGTTTGTCCTTCTGGCTGATCTAGAGCATCCTTCCTGCAGCTTCAGGATTCAATCACTTCATAACACGCTCTATCTTTCTGGGAGTGTTCAAGGTGAGGATGGATGGGGTTTTGAGCAAGCTGGGATGTGTCCCTGCTCATAGCAGAGTGCTGGAATGAGATGGTCTTCAAGGACCCTTCCAACCCGAACCATTCTATGATTCCGTAACACCATCCCAAAGGCAATGGGTTTCTTCTCTCTCCATCACCTTCACCCTTTGCTGAGCAGAGCCCAAAACTCTGTCCCAGCAGAGGCCTGGAGGTACAACCAAGTCCTTCAGGTCTCCTCTTGAGAGGCACCTGGCCATTCCAGAAGTGTATTCCTTGACCTGCTCTACTTCAAGCAGGATGGGATCATCTCCTGCAATTCCAGCTGATGGGGGCACTCTGCTGCTTCTGACAACAGGCTCCACACCACAGGCTTTGCCCCAGCCTTGAGGCTGCTGGCTTCAAGTCAGGTCTCAAATCTCTGCCAAGACTCCCATCTTCTGCTAATAAACAATTTTAGGATTTTGTCTTTGCCTGACCAAAACCTGATAAAAGTATGAAAGCACTCTGGTCCACTTCTGACTTGGGTCCTCCATGTTCAGTTTTCTCTTTGATAGGCCCTCAACCTTCTTGCCAGTCATGACCTGAAACCCACACCCTATAAATTCCAAAGCCACAACAACAAATATCAGACCACACCTGGGTTCTGACTGATAAGAACATTCTCCCTGTGTGTAAAACTTTTGGGATCGCCCAGCAGGATCCGATATTCTTAAAGTTAATTTTACCTCCTTTTCCCTCTCTCTCTTAAATGAATTTTTCTTTCTGTGACTATTCTAAAGCATCATGAGCACGAAAGTAATATTTAAAGGCTTGCAGCAACTGATAGTGCTAGTGCTTTTGAACAGGCCTCTCTTAGGCAGATTGGGCCACCTCACATCTGTGAGATGTATTAGAAATCCTTGTTACTGGATCCACTCAGTTCTTACAAGCTGAAAGGTCTGAATGTAAGTTCACACTGTCTTAATTTGAGCTCTTCAAACTGTTTCTGCCTTGGATGCTGCAACTCCCCCAACCTCCAGCCAAGTTTTCCCCCCATTATTCTTTCACTGCAGCAGTGCTGCCCTTCCCTAAACACAGAGGTAAAAGTTTGCCATAGAACCCTTGGAGCAGAAAGGCTGCTGCTTTCTCCAGGCAGGGACTGGACATAAACTTTCCCCTTTCTCCAGGGAGATGGATACAGGTCACAGTGCTGAGCACTGCATGTTTTCTCCAAAGAGTGTTCCAGATCATGGAGCAATGGAATGGTTTGGGTGGGAAGGGATCTTAAAGGTCATCAAGTCCAACATCTTCTGCCATGGACAGGTACACCTCTCACTTCTCAGATGAAGATTCCTCCTCTTATGAAGACCTTTTGCTTTGCTACAGCCCAGCATGGCTGGTGCTTGCTCCTGCTACCACAGATGACAACCAGATCCATCACCGTGCTCTCAGCCAAACAAAAATGCCCATCACTGCTCTGATGCCTGTCTGGATTCTCTGCATGGCCTGGCTTGTCTTCAGGAGGTGGCTCAGAGCATGTTCCTAACCCACACTGAGCAGCAAGCAGGAGAATGTGGGCTGAGCACAGTGTTCTGGGATCAGGATTAAGCCCCCTCCTCTCCAAGACATTGCCCTGCCACAAGTCCTTGCTCTCTGTCTCTTTAGACTCTCATGTTGCAGCAGCTCTGAGCTGGAGCAGTGAGTTGTAGAGTATGTATGAGATGTACCCTGTGATACAGAGAGAAGTTTCACTCCTCTGCATGGGACACGAACCTGACACAACCCCCTGTTAGATGCAATAAATCACCACTCTCCTGCTCCTGCATGAAGCCCTTCCAGGATTCAAAGGCAACACTTGCTGGGCAAGCAGCCAGCAGCCACCATCCCCATCCTGCACTCATGCAGCAGTGGTGGTCTGGCTCTGAAAAAGCAGAGTTTGCAGCTGCAGTTTTTATCAAATCAAGGCTTCCCTTTGCTCAGCAGAGAAATCACCTCCCTTAATCACCCTTAAGCAATTCTCACAGTATTTACATATGCTCAGACAACTGGTAGGACCAGCTCTTCAAGGATTTGAGAGCAACAAGCCTGCAAACATTTCATAGGAAGCTTTTGATTACCAGGGTGTGTCACAGAAAAAAATAAAACAAATTAACCCCAAACCCTGAGAGACAAACTGACGTGTCCTTCTTCTCTATACAGGACGGGAGGAAATGGTGGAACAGCCCAGGAGGGGCTGTGGAGGGATGGAGTCCAGCAGAGCCACCTGTGTCCAACACCATGGAGTCACGGGAGCTCAAACCAGTGGAAATGTGATGAAAACTGGGACGGAGGGTGCTCACTGCAAGGGAGGGATGCCTTTTGTCACCCAGAGAAATCCCTGTATGGATTATTTGGAAATGTAACAAAAACACTCCAGCAAGAACCATAAAAACACAGTGCATCATGGTTTCAGGGAAGGTAATGCAGGAGCAGAGCTGGAGCTTTGCCCTTTTCACCTGGAGCTCAGAGAGACCTGCTTCTGCCTGTCATGCTGCAGCTACATGGAAGCAATATTCTGTGTAATTATTCTGTACCTTTCCTGATGGTAAAAGCATGGCCCTGCCCTGGTCTGCTGCAGCCTTTTTTGATAGCTATGCCCAGGTTACAGGATAAACCTTGAAGGAATACACCAGGGCTGCAGTGTCCCTCAGATAAGGATGAGCTGCAGGCAGGCAAGGAGAAAATTTCATAGAATCACAGACCCATAGAATGGATTGAGCTGGAAAAGACCTTACAGACGATCTAGTTCCAACCCATTTGCCATGAGACATCTTTCACTAGATCAGGTTGCTCAAAGCCCCATCAAACCTGGCCTTGAACACTGCCAGAGATGGGGCAGCCACAGCTTTTCACATCTTCACATGAAAGAATTTCAGCCAAAAATTCTATTTAATTCCTTCTAATCTAAACCTGCTCTGTCAGTTTGGAGCAATTCCCCCTTGTCCTATCTCTCCATGCTGTTGTAAAAAAATCTCAGCTCTCTTGCAGCCCCTTTATGTTCTGGAATGTGCTCTAAGGTCTCTTTGGAGCCTCCTCTTCTCTGGCTTAATAATTCCACCTCTCTCAGCCTGTTTTCATAGTGGAGGTGCTGCAGCCCTCTGACCATTCTCATGGCCTCTTCTGGTGCCTTTCCAACACATCTGTCTTCTGCTGCGGGCCACGATAAGCTGAGAAAGCTCCATACCTGCATGGTACAGAGAATCTCCCACAAAACATTTCAGAGCTTCACATTAAGGTTTCCAGCCTCCCAGCATGGGGTAGACTTAAGGTGGTTGGGATGCTTTATAGTCCCCTCTCCCTTCAACCTTGGTTCCCAATGGATGGATGTCACAGGACAGGAGGGAACAAAGCTGATGCTCAGATGGACGGTGGAAGGACTAAAACTGGTCATTTCTGCACAAGGGCGAACCAAGGGGCAGGGAGAGCTTTTCTCTGCCAGAGGAGTATTTTAAGGCAAAATGCATCAAAGTGTTATTGAACTGGGACACAAAAGCTGCAGGCAGGGGCTGAGGAGCTCAGTCCAGCCCCTCTGAAGGGCTGGATCAGGCCCAAAGGAGCCAGTCTCTGACCTAGATGCTGCAAACCCTGCGGGCTCCCAGCATGGCTTTGCAGGGGTATCATCTGTCACATCTCCAGTCCCGGAAGATCCCCAAAGCATGAGGATCTGCAATATTGGCTGAAAATCCAATGCATCACGCAGAAAAGCAAAAACTGTGAAGTCTCCTTGGTCACAGAGTGTGGAGCAGAAGGGATTTTTTCCCAGAGAGGGTGAAAAACTCAATGGTAACCATTCCTATTTCCTTCCATGACCTCAGGAAGTCACCCCTATGTCAAAGGGGTGCCTTCTATAGCGTAAGCCAATTTAATAGGAGTAAGCTATGGATTAAAATTCTCCATGGTGTGACAGGGAGAGCTCAGAGCAGATAAAGGGTTAATGCAGCCAGACGGATGCTCGACCGATGAAAAACATAGCTTCCATGAAACCACGGGGTCTGTGTCCATTTTCTGCAGTACCCAGAGCCTGGCCCTTTCTCCCTGGGTAATCAACTGGAAGTGAGCAGAGCTGGAGCAGTCCCCGCCCCTCATTCCCCACCCATGTCACTGCCCGCGGGGCTGGGAGATGCAGGAGCACCATCTGGCCGGGAGCAGGTCAGCACAAGCACGCACACTGCCCAGGCTTTGTACCCCACAGCCCCTCACAAGAGCAGGTGAAGACGTGAAGACATAAGTAAGTGTAAGTAAAGGGTGCCCAAGTGTGCCCTGCACCACCACAGCACGAGCAGAGGGCAACAAACACCTCTGTGAGGCTGAGGAGGCTATCTGTGGAAGGGGTTTCACCTCTGGACATCTGCAGAGAAAGGACTTGACACCTCTGGAGATTAGTGAAGAGGGAAAGACAGAGCGCTCAATCCCAGCCTTCAAGGCACAGCTGCATCCTTCTCTTTCTCTCTGTATTAACCTGATGCTGCCCTGCTTGGAGGAAGCATTAGGAGAAGAATCTTGGCATCTCTGGACAGCCAAAAATATCCAATAATTAATGCACAAGCGCAAACAGATTTAGAGGATGCACCCGTTCTTCGTATCATCATACCCCAGCACGAACGCTGCCTTAATCTCCTCTTGGGATCAGAGCCAAAGCCTTCTTTAAAGCATGGATGCTTTGTTATTAATCCACGCAGCAAGCAGGAAAAGGAGAGATGGATTCATTTTTTTGAGGCATTATCAAAGACAAAACATTATCTCAGCTGGGCTTCATCTGCTTCATGGCTGGTCTGGTCCCACATTGATGGTGAGACCTGCTTGGCTAACACAGCCCTTCCCAAAGGAGACACCAGGACAGGGTGTCTGGACCACAGAGTCCCAGCCTTCTGCACTGACAAATGCTAAGACCTCCTTATATCACAACCAAGCACCTTGCAAGAGAGGTGATGTGCTCTAATTCACACTCTCCTCACTGATATGACACAGTTGCAGAGCCTCTAGATAAGCCTCCTATGCTAAAGTGAATGAATTCACACCCCAGCACCAACACTGCCCCCAGTTTAAATCACTCTTCTGCCTGCCTGGAGTTCACCCCTTGGATGTATTTGGAGTCAGCAAGCACATCCCCTCTCTGCCTTTGTTTCACTGGGCTTTTATAGCCTCGTATAATAGCTCTCCATCCCTCTGAGAAGCTTCAGAGCCCTTTTCCCTGCACCTGCTCCAGGCTGAGTTAATCCCTCTCAAGCACCAGATCGAAGAGCCTGGTCTTTCCAGTTAACTCTTCCATACCCATGTCCCACAAACACCCTTTGCCTGCTTTTTGCAATTGCCTTTTTGCAATGCTCCCAGGGGCATCCAGGACCAAAACAGCCCTGAACCCCCCAGGTCTCACCTATCCCAATATGATTCAATCTCTAAACATAGCACAAAGTCCAGACATTGTGTGCCCCACTGTACAGGCTAGTATACAACTTAGGGGACATCCCCATAGCCTGAAATCTCTCCTTGAGGTCAGCTGTTCCCTTATGGCTGAGCACCTCATCCACCTCTCAGCTTGATTTCGCAGGCGAATCTCAGCATGAAAAATGAGAATGAGCTCAGATCCTCCCTTAAAAGCTTTAAGCAGATTTAAGCTCTGCTGCATGGGCTTAATCTGTCCAGCAGTGCCCTTTGTCACCTCCCCCAGCCCCCCCCGGCAGAAATCTTCTCCACTGACATACTCCCACAAGCACTGTGTAAACTGCTGGCACATCCAGGTAAAGGAGACCTGGAGCATCTCCTTCCCCTAAAAAATGAGAGCACAGCTACAGCTCAGTCCCCTTCCGTAATAGTTCCAGGTTTCCGTCTCCCTTCACATCAGAAGCTTGAGTAGAGTTGTCCATCACCAGCTGAAAGCTCCCTGGAACAGAAAATGCCATGGTGGAGACAGCAGCTGGGATTTTCCTGGGCTAATGGCCATGTCAAAGTCACACCTAAGTAATTTCATACAAGGAATGGGGTGCTGATGGCAGGGAGCAGGATGGACTTGAGTCTGCCACAAACCTCCTGAGTGCCTTGGTCACTTCACTTTGCCCCTATTTCATGTGTCACTGCTTTGCAGATGGCATTACTCCTTCTGCGTGTCACCGTGGTGTCCTTACAACATGACAAAGGGACTTGATCTCTACTCTGCGCAGGGCCTGCTAGAGCAAGCACTGCTGGCTTCCTCAAAACCTGCTTTTCCTTTTGCTCATGACTTGATCCTTAATGGTGGTGCCAACAAGAAAGTTTTTCCCAACCAGTTCTGGCACATGGCTGCTGGCAAGCACCAGCCACAGAGCGAGCTATCCCCCATGCATGCAGCAGCACCTGTACACATGCACCCATTGCAGGAGGGGTTCAGACCTCACATCCCATCCTAAGGGTAGAGAAAGGGTTTCTGAAAGAGCAGCCCTCACTCCCTCTTGGGTTTTAAAACCCCACTGCCTGGTTCATGGGCTGGAGCTGAGCCCCAGGTGATACACATGCAAGAATTGCTTAAATAAGTAGGAGACAGCTTATGCTCCTGGGAAGGGCAGGGAGAAATAAACTCCACCAGGACAGATGTGCCTGTAGCAATATGTTGCACCAAGCAGGATCTAAGTGGTGAGCACTTGGATCAGGCTCTGCACCTCCATCCATGCCTGCCTCTGCTGCTTTTCCCTTGCCCTAGTCCTCGCTGCCCCAAGGATGCTGCTAACAGGTGATACCTGCTCTCACCTGTATCCCAAAATTTGTTCCTCTTCAATTCACTGCTACCCTGAGCAGCAGGGCCAGCCAGGCTTCCTGCACCTTGGGCTACCCACTATCCATGAGCAAAGCAAGGGGTGAGAGATGCACCTCCAGGGACCCCATGCTGTCTTCCCTCCAATATAACACTGGTTCAGCATGCTTGGAGCCCAGGCTGACCCTGGCAGGAGGATTCCTCAAAGATACAAGATGGGATGGAGATAAAAGGTGTCCTGGGGAAAGCCTGCAGCATGGTCCTTTCTGGATGCAGAAGACAAGCAGGATTTAAGAGCATTCACTGAGCTCGCTGTTGTGCTTCCAGCTCCATTTGCCGCGGCTGCACCCCCCCACACCCCCCCGCAGCTCAGAGCCAACACAGCATCCAGGCAGAAATGGTAACTAGTGATAAATAACTGGTAATATATCCAAGCATGACACAGGGTGGGTCTGCAGAGCCAGGCATGCAACCCAAGCTCACCTGCAGCTACCAGGGTGGGAGGTGAGGGATAGAAGACAAGAGCCATAACCAATGGGACACCCTCTGCTAGAAAGCACCAAGCTGTTGTCTCAAGCTCAAAATAACATTTTTTTAGGGAAGGGAGAAAAAGATGGGATTGGGGAAATCCAGATTCATATCTCTGCTTGGAAATCCCAAAAGCCATCAGTCTCCTGCACCCCAGCAGCAAGTTTCTTAAAAGCAGGAGCTCTCTCTCGCCTTAACTTTCCAGGAGACTTTCTAAAAGCCCCTGCGTTTGTCCCAAAAAAAACGGAACAAAGAACAATACTGAAACCTTAGGATTTTTTTTCTCAGCGTAGAAATCCTGCTCTCCAGCCAGCGCCGAGGCCTCGATGCTCAAAGTTTCTGTCCAGCCTGGCTCCACAAACTGAACTGGAAGGTAGCTGTGGGGTTTAACCATTCGGGATGCAACTTTCCGTCGAGTACCCCGACTTCCAGCACCCACAAACAGCAGCGCTTGTTGAAGGCGAGGGCAGCAGCGAGCTCCGCGCAGGGGAGGAGGAGGGTGCCTGCTTCGGGCTTTTATTCCCCAAACCCCCTTTACGCTCATACACGTTCACACACGAACACGCACTGCCCCCACCCCGGGATGCAGGTGCTGCCCGGTTCCCAAAGCCACAGGTGCCCCCGAGCATCCCCCGAGGACGCGGCGGGACCCCCGGGCGGGGCGCGGAGCTGTCCCCCCCCCCGGAGNGCCGCCTTACCTGCCCGGTGCCGGTGCCCGGTGCCCGGTGCCGGTGCCGGTGCCGCTCCGGGCGCGCCGCTGCCCGCAGCGCTTCGCCTCCCGCAAGCACCGCCCCGACGGGCGGGCAGGGACCGCGCCTGCGCCCGGCACCGCAGGGGAACCGGCACCGAGCCCGGGACACGCCGCGGAACCCGCCGCCGGTACTGCGAGTGGCACCGCGAACCAGGACCGGCACCGGCAGGGGGAACCGGCGCTGGGACCGGGGATAATGGGAACCGGCACTGGGAACCCGGAACGGGATCGGGATCTGGACAGCGAACCGGCACCGGGAACTCTCACTAGGAATGGGAACCGGCGCCGGAAACCGGCACTCCCCACTGCTAGGAGCTGTGGTCACTACTGGGAATGGGGACTGGCACCACCCGGTAGTGGGAAATGGGAACAGCGCCAGCTGGTGCTGATCCAGGAGCTGGGGACCAGTCTGGTGAACTGGGAACCCTGCTGGGAACCGGGATCCAGGTCCAGCATTGCCTGGCACCAAGACCCGGGATCATCCAGAAAATTGGCCCATCGGTAGGAACAGGACCTGGCACAGTTCTGAGTAGGGAACAGGAATGGGGAACTGGGACTACCCTGACACCAGCAGCACCAGCTGGGAACTGGAACTGGGACCAGCACCTGCATACCTGGACACTGGCACTAGCCACTGGGACCTTCCAGGTACTGGCACGTGGCCCAGCATTGCCCTGGCACCAGATAATAGGACAAGGTCCCACTGGCACTGCCTGGGACCTTTCCCTGGCACTGGGAACTGGACAAACTGGAGCACCATGCATGACCTCCAGCTGGGACACCTTAGACATCAGGGAGCTGGGAGGCATTGGGACATAACCCATGGAGGGTGCAGGGAAGAGTCATCAGAGGTTGCAGGATTTGGGTGCAAAGGGCACATCCCCTGTAAGAAATAGCATGAGCATGATCACAGCAGTTGAGATGTGTTTTCCAGCCAAGACCAAAGTTAATCCCCTTTTATCTTTTGTAAGAGGGAAGCTGAGGCACTGGGAAGGTGGGGGGATCAAAGGCTGGGCATGTACTTGGCCCACCTGCACATGGAGGTTGATGTGCAACAGGCATCGTGGGGCTGGTGATGGGGCCAAGGTGTCCAGACTGGTGGAAACCTTTCCCAGCTCACAAAAAAATATTTGAGAGGGGAAAACCAAACAAGAGCCACACAAAAGCTCTTCGGTGGGAAGGAACCAGTGAGGTTTTATAGACCCTGTCAGAGGCAGCTCTGATCAGATGTGCTGACTTGACACACAGGCTTTATTGGTGGTGTTCATGGTTGATCACAATTTAAGCCAAAAATAGATGGCAGGGGAAGAACAATTGAAGAAAACATTTGGAAGTGACAAGAATAAACTTCTCACATTTAAAATCATGGGTGGTCAGACTCTTCTAAACAACAAAAAAACAGGGCTAAGGGTTAGCTGCTGCCTGCCAGCAATGGCGTGAATGCTTAAGGACATCTGCTTGCCACATTAGCAGTAATGCAGTGAAATTTTGGTGATAAAATTAGAAAGGAGGCCGTGCCCAGAGCAGCACTGGCCTGGTACAAGATTCTGTTCCCTTTGAGGTGTCATCTGCATCTGTACATGGTCACCACGAATCACATGAGTGATTCACCTCCTCTAGGACCAGCTGTTTCCTCCAGTTTCTAATTGTCTGAAACCCTCCTGAACTTTTAATATTAAGGTATTTTCCTGTTATTCAATTCAAGCAATATTTGTGCTACAATTATTTTAATTAATTTAGTAGTTAAATGAAGAGGATGGCCAAAAATCTGTAGTTCTACGAAGGCTTTGTTTGGCAGCAAAAGCTGTTTTCTAATATTTTCCTTCTCTTTGCTTATTTTCCCCTCTCCCCCACACATCTCAGGGCTGCTCAAAACCAGATGTTCCATACACCTCTGTTCTCTCATCAAAATCACCCAAGAAAATAACCCTTATCCCTACTATATTTAGGTCTCAAGCCCGTCCACGTACAGTGCTGAACTATCACCCCTCCACAGTGGGAAACTCCAGCAGCAAAAGGCAAAGACCAAAATAAAAGACAAACCCTCAGTCTGTGAAGATTTTTAAAGGGGGAAGAGTAGATCCTAAACAGGACTCCAACCCCAGAATCCCCTTAATAGCCTTAAAACCAGCTGCCAGGCAGACTAGGGCAGGGATGGATGGTGCTGCTGCTGCCCCCTGGGAGGGCAAGGAGAGCATAGGGCCTCTTGATTTTGATGTGTTTTAATTGAGAGACACTCTATCCGTGTATGTCATTAATTAATACAATCATCCACCCTTCCTCTCACCAGTAGAGGTACCTCTTGCCCTGTTAGCCACTGTGGGCTTGCTTTAATAAAAAGTAATTTCCTACTGAGCTGTTTCACCAATTTGATCCAAAAGCTGCTGAGGGGGAGGATGTCACTACTGGGGATGTGGGGACAGAGGGGCACAGGATGAAGTTTGTCACCCACAGGGGTAATAAATGATGCTGTGCAGAGCTGGGTGAAAGGATTAAAAAGAGAAAAAATGAAAAGAGAAAAAGGACTCACCCTTGAGACAAATCAACAGCAGGAGCTTGGCTTTTATTTTGTTAGCAGGCTGGAAAGCACTAGGGAAAAGCTGGAAAACATTAGGGAAAAGCTCTTCCACCGCATTTAAGCAGCAAGTGGGTCCCCAGATGTTCCTCTTGCCCCACAGGAATGTGGAGCCCCAGCCTGCACTCGTGGCAGACCCAGATCTTCCTGATTAACTTAGTTGCATTTTCGATTTCAGCCTCAGCAGGGGAAGGAAAATTATGTAAATACGATTCATAACAACACTTCACATCTCCTCAGTGTCATGCAAATGAAGCCACAGTGACAGGGCTGACATGAAGGCTGTGCAGGGGAAAGGAAGAAATAACAATGCTTTAAAACCAGACCCCCAACCAGAGTAGGAATAAGGTCAAAGGCAAAGTGGACGAGGAAAGCTGCATCTGGTAATTCCTCCAACAAATAGAATATCATTATTCACTCTGGGATTTCAAAGCAGATGACTTAGTGAGGTTTTCCTTCTTCCCAGAAATATTTGTTGTTCCTTCCCATGCAGGGGACACCCAAGGTGAGATTTAATCCTGGGGTGGTTTGAAGTGAATGTATACCTGCCCAAAGTGGTGGGAGTTGAAGAACTGCTCAATCCTGCCATCCCTGCTCCTACAATGCTAGCTTTCCCCTTCCTGAGGGCATGTTTGGGTGAGAAAAGTGGGACAGTGACTGCAGGTGGGCAGTTGGTGCCGGTATCCTCACTTTCATGCCGTAGAGATACAGGGAGCAACCTCCAATAGCCCCATCCCCAAGGCAGGAGCTGCTTGGTTAGAGTTCTAACTGCTGATGAGCCCATCAAGCTGCAATCTGCTGCTCCTCTTTGAAGACATCACAAAATGAGCCTCTGTTTGTCCATCTGCACTTGAATTAAACCTCATTGTTCTGAATTCTGCAAAGTTTTTTGTCCCAGCCTCTGGAATACCAGTAATGTATTCTCTCCTTTCCCTCTCCACATGATTGCAGCATAATCTCCTACTCACTTGATTTATTTAAGCAGGCCTTCAGATGCTCCAGTAATGGGAGTCATTTAGGTCCCTCTGCAGATATGTATTTATTTATTGCTGTTCATTTTAACTGCAGAGCCAGTTGGCAGAAGAGATGCGAGACTGGGGTCACAAGGATGTTAAATTATTCGCTGTCAAAAATAGCTGGTTGAGAAAGTTAAATTAAGCAAGGTCACTCAAGGTCATAGTCAATCACTGGTGGGAGGAGATGGGCATTAATTAGCTCTTTTATTTATGGGGGTCATCATGACCAAAGGACCAGCAGTTGTAACAAAAAGGCAAACTGTAGCAATTCCTTGTATTTTTGGCAGAAGCAAGTCTTGGATGAGAAGCCAATTTGCTGCCCTTGACCACGATGGAGAAGTTGAGGCTATTGAAAGGCAATGTTGTGATGTTCAGCAAGACCCTGTGGAGCCCCACAAAGCATGGGTGGGGGACTTTCCCCTTTCAAAGCCTGTCTCAGGGCTAAACTCAGCAATGCCCATTCCACAAAAAAACTTTGCCAGAGGCTGGGGAGGTGCTTAGAAGGGGGGAGGTCTCAGAGGGTACCTGAGATGCTTGGGGATAGCTTTGATCACTCGTGCAGACAGGCCCTTGCCTGAGATTTTGCCACCTCTCTTGGCAGACAGTTCAGAACCTGCGTATCCATTCTGCTAATACTTGTATCCCATTTTCCATTTGAAATTCATTGGCATCTTCTTACTACTATGAGACCTCCTAATACCCATTTCCTCCTAGTTTAAGACTGCCTAGAATCAGGCCTCTCTTCCCTTTCCATTCTCTTCTACCATGCACTGCCGGGACATGATTTAGTGGTGGACTGGCAATGCTGGGTTAATGGCTAGGCTCGATGACCTTAGAGCACTTTCCCAACTTCAGTAAGTCTATGACCATTTTAAGTAGGACATTCCATTAATAAACTGGGTAGGAATAACCTGGAGTCACTGGCAGCCAGAAGATCCTCACTCTGTAGCTTGTAGCACGACCATCCTCAGGAGAGCAGCAGGAAGTATTTAATGGCAGCAATGACATCTCTACCCAAAGATCCGTGTTTGAACCGTTCATCATGAAAGGACCCCTTTTGTCCCAGTTTCTGCATACAATGCAAAGTGGAAACCATAAGGGTTCCTGATGGTACCCACCCTCTCCCTCACTGAATACATCAGCCACGGTTCAGGATGCACAGCACTGTGATCAGCACCACGGCTGGTTGGCAAACAGCTCACGCTAATTGAGAACTCTGCAGGGAAATCCATACCATTAATTAATTGTCTTTATCAGCACTCACTTCTGCACAGTAACAAATCAAGCAGCTCTCTATTGGGCTGTCTTCTAGTAAAGCAACATGGAAGGCAAACAGGAAGAAGCTCCTTGATTAGAGGAATGAAATCATGGCATCGGGTTTGTACTGGAGGAGAGGGTTGATGTTGCACCTGAGATCAGGGTGGGAGCTGTGGCCCTGAGAGATGCTGAGAGTGGCCTTTCCCTGAAAATCTAGTGAGGTAAATCAGCAGAGGAAAGGTTATCTGGGATTGTATCTATAGAAGGTAACTCAGATATCACAAACCAAGCTCTGGCTTCCTTAAGCGTTTAGTCTTCTTCTCTATCCTGAATAATCCTTGAGTCCTTCTCCTTAGGGGTAACACCAGGTGACACAGGCATGGGAAATGGGGCTGAGGTCCCCAGTCCCATGGCCATGTGAGCAGCCTTTTGCTCAGCACTGCATAATCAGAAGAGAGCTGGACTTACTCTAACACCTTTCCTACTCTGCATCACTCTGGTCTCCTACGTGAGTGCTTCACAGAATCACAAAATGGTTTGGGTTGGAAGGGACTTTAAAGATCACCTAATAACAGCCCTCCTGCCATAGATAGGAACATCTTTTGTCGCTGCCCACTGCTGAC
>VXBI01008790.1:0-24919 GCA_013397375.1 Toxostoma redivivum | reverse complement strand
TTGCTTTCAAACCAGTACAAGGGTCCCTCCTGGGGGTTTGCACTCCTTTTGGCACTCATCACTAAGCAAGCAGTTTCTTATCTTTTAAGGTCTCATTTTCCATGGGGCCCTTTCCAGGGACACAGAGAGGTTTTCTATTTCGGGAGTGCTTTCTGCTCCCTCCACAATAAACAACATTTTAAGAGCTGGATGAAGCCTCCATCTCTCCATCAGGCTCCTACACTGCCCAATCCAAGGCACGACAGGGAAGAGGCACCCAGTGATTCCAGGGATTAGCAGGATCCAGGTGCCTCAAACACGGGGCTGTTCCTCCAGGTCAGACATGACTCACATCTCTGGGATGGTTTTTGGAGCGTGACTTTGCTGTTGCAGATCTGAAGAGGATGAAAATAATTCTGCCCGCTTGAAAATGTCCACACGCAACTCCCCTGCCCTGGGATGCACTGGAAGTTGAGTTTTTAAAATAAATTGAAGCCCTGATGCTCTGCCTAAAGCAACTGCTTTTGTGCAGCTCTGACCTCCTCGGTGGAGAACTCACACATCTGCAGCTGAAAGCTTCCACAAAAGGCAGGAACTGCACTGAATGTTCCCCCCAAAAAAGGAAAAATTATCTGAAGAAATATTGGAAGCAACAGGGAGAGCCAGACTCCCACGGAGAGATCATTTTATCTCTCATTTTAAGCTGGAAAAGGAGATTTAGCACAAATTCTGCAGTGGGTGGGTTTTACACCTCTTGACATGAAACACATAAACAAGAGCTAAAAACATCTTGGTTGTAACACCATGCCACTGCAAAAGAAAAAAAAATTAAAATATGAGGCTCAGAACCATTAAAATTGCTTTAAAATGATCCTTGAATGGGAAAAACCCCAGTGGATCATCCTTAATGGATGCTGCTGGCTGGGAGCCAGCCTGGAAAGACAATTAATTTGTTTACACTAATAAATAATAACATCCAGGCTCCATCAAAGCGTGGAGCCATCAGCACCGGGAGAAGCACCATCCTTCTCCTTAATAACCACTTGTTTGATGGGGAAAAAAAAAAAATCCCAGAAGCTCTCAGGGATGTCTCTTTGGGAAGTCACAAGTGAGTGACTCCATGCATGGAGTGGGTGCTGTGGTAATTAACTCCAGAAAGTCATTATCCTGCAAAACAGCTGCACTATTAAAGGATTTTTTTTTTTTTTTTGGATTTTCAGCTGTTGGAGTTTGGCCAGAAAAGTATCAGGAGCATCATCCACACCATGCTGAGATAAGAAACCACAGAGACTTTGGAGGGAAGGAAAAATCCCACTCTGCTGCTCCAGAGGGAAGCAATTTGCATTTTTTTGGAGCTGGAGCAACAGGTTTTTTAAGGCCAGTGACCACCTGGGTGGGAAGATTTATCACCTTGTTGAGAACCCTACAAGAACAGGCTGCAAGAAGCTGTCGAGGCACTTGTAGCCTAATTTAGGATCGATTTAAACAATTACAGCCTGAAATTTAATGCTGAATAATTTTGAGACAAATGAGTTTCATGGTGATTCAGTCGCTCTTCGAGGGTTTAAAAAAAAAAAAAAGAGTTTCAAGTGTTTTACATTTGAGGAGGGAAGAATGGAAAACAAGGCAGTAAAAATGGAATGTTTAGAGAGGACAATTTTTTTTTTTTTTAAGGATAATCTTTGCAGGAATGGGTGGTTCATCTGTGAGGAAACAATGGTGAAAAATCTCATATCTCCCACCTAATTCAACTTAAATTCAGCTTAAATATGTGCTGATAGTGATCCCAAAGCAGCTTTATCAGTGGGGGCTGATAAATTCCTGAGTCACAGCCTTCAGGGAGATTTTTGGGATAGAAAAGAGTGGGATGGTTAAACCAGGAACCCACCAACAGGAAAAATCTGGGGGAGAACTTAATTCCCCACATTTCCATCATATCCATGAGGTGATGGGGGCAAAGACTCCAGGTTCCAGCCCTGTCATGCAGAAATTGCCTTTTTTTTTTTTCCCCCCCAGGTTTTAATAGAAAATTAACAGGATTTATTTTAGGGAGCTATTTGGATGAGTTGGGTCAAAGAGCAGGAATTTTTCTTCTCTTTTCAGAGAATTACCCTTCTCTAATGTCGGGAACAAGGAGACCTCCAGACCACAGACAGTTTGACCAAGAATAATTCCAGTTCAAAATTATTTCCATCCATCGTGAGAACCAAATTGTAGGAACTGGACAAAAAAATTCCAAGCCACTCTGAGTCTTCAACCCCCTAACGAGCTTTAAGGAAATATATTGAAATATTTAAGGAAATGTATTTTCCTGTGAAATGAAGCCACAAAAAAAATACTTTATCCATATTAAGGCTGGTAAAGCTTGAGAAGAAAACAATCTGTGCAGCTCCAAAATATCATTTAAACTCCTTCAAAGAGAATTTTGGGTCCTTTCTAAAGAAGCTGTTCCCCTCTAGGGATTTCTGGAAATGCTGTTCTGGAATTTGATTTTGCTTTGGCTCTGAAAGAACCATCCCAGCCCTGCTGCACCCAGAGAGGCACAGAGTTAGTGACACTTAGCCATCAAAAATTCTGGAAATGGTAACAATAACAACAATAATTACAGTTATTCCCATTATTGCATGGCATTATAATATCCCTGTTTTTCACAGCTGTAAGCTGGGATAGAAAATGGCCACAATTTGGGATAAAGGTGCTGCTTCCTAAGGACTCTGCCAGCATTACCCATCCCTGAAGAGAGGATTTCCCAGGAAAGAGGGAATAACTTCCAAGGATTAAAAGAGCTTGACATGCCCAGCAGTGAGTCAGTCCCAGGCAACACATGAAATGCAGAATTTTGGGGTGGGATTCCACCCAGTTCAGCTCTCCATGGGGTTGGGATGATGACTTTGATCACTGCTCCACAGTGGAGATCAAAAAGGGGTTTGAAAGGAGCCTTCCCCAAACACTGCAGCTCCAACCCAAACCCCAAACATCTCGGTTTGGGGTTCCACATCAACCACAACATGCCTGGGAGGATTGGATCCCATCCCTGCCCCTCCTGGGAGCTTGGGATGTGTGTCCAGCCTGATCCCACAGCTCTGGGTGTCCCCAGAATTCTAAGGGAGACTCACATGAAAATATTCCTTCCTAAAATCCCACCCCAATCTCCCCTTTCCCAGTCTGAATCCATTCCCTGTGTGCTGTCCCTCTGTCCCTTGTCCCCAGCCCCTCTCCAGGCCCTGGAATGTGCTGGAAGCTCTCCCTGGAATTTTCTCCTCTCCAGGTGAGCACCCCCGGCTCTCCCAGCCTGGAGCAGCTCCATGGATTCCTCTGGATTTGCTCCAGCAGCTCCAGGTTTTTCCACACTGGATACACAGCCAGGTCCTGGCTGGACAGGGAGCAGCAGGGATGTCCTGAGTGGTCTCTCAGCTTTCTCCTACCTGCAGCAGAGGTCTCTGCACTCCCAGCACCTTCATGGTGTCAGCATTGGCCAGGATTTTCAGGGGGTCTGAGGCTTTGGTGACTCCTTCGATCTCTTTGTTGATCTCTGCCAGGACCTGGCTGAGGAAGATGTTCTTGATGTACATGGTGAGGAACTCCCTCAGAGGGCACTGCTTGGCTGGGCCCAGCTCCATGGCAAACTCGATCTCCTGGATAAACCTGCAAAACAAAAAGGGGAAAAATAAATCGTGAATTCATCACCCAGATCCTTCAGAATTGTTGGTGTTGAATTTGCAATTCCAGCGTTTCAGAGCTGAGCACCAGCAGAGGGAATGACCATGGAGTGTCCCAGCTGGAGGAATGAAAAGCAAAAAGCTCCACAAGGTAGTTTAAAAAAAAGATAAAATACAAACAATTGATGAGACAAAGACTAAACTGCTGGAGAAGGACAGATAAAATGAGGGAAAAAACATCCCAGGCACGATTCCTGTTTGTTTGTCAAAAAAAATTTGTTTTTTTTCCATTTGGGGCATGCTGGGAAGATGTCTCTATAAAAATGAAATCACCATTAAAAAAGTCAAGATGCCACAAATCCCCTTGTCCAAATAAAATTTGTTTTTTTCAAGATGTCTTTATGAAAATGAAATCACCATTGAAAAAGCAAAGATACCACAAATCCCCTTGTCCAAAAAAATGTGGCTTTTTTCCATTTGGGACATGTTGGGAAGATGCCTTTATAAAAATAAAATCACCATTAAAAAACTTAAGATACCACAAATTCCCTTGTCCAAAAAAATTTGGTTTTTCCATTTGGGACATGTTGGGAAGATGCCTTTATAAAAATAAAATCACCATTAAAAAAGCTAAGATGACAAAAATCCCATTGTCCAAAAAAATTTGTTTTTTTCCAATTGGGACATGTTGGGAAGATGTCATTATAAAAATAAAATAAAAAAAAAGCTAAAATGCCACAAATGCCTTTAAAAATCCAAGCTTCCTCCTGGGCATGGTCACTTGATTCCCACAGGTGGGTTCCCCACCTCTAAACTGAACAACAGAATATTCCAACTCAAAATCCAGAAAAAAGCATGAAAAAAAAAAGCAGTGATGCCATTATCCTCCTGCTTTATGGATATCTGTGTTATGGTGGATTTTTATCACCCTTTAATGTTCCATCCCAGGTCCCATTCCTGAGCAGCAGGATGATTCTGGGAATATTTTAGCACCAAATGTTTGCCATCTCCTGCAAAAATCTCTTTATTTCTGTGCTGCCATCTGGTTAGCATGGAGTTTATTCCAGAAATTCCCTTGTCATGGCTTTGACTACATCAGAGGCACTGGAATTGGTATTCCTTTCAAAATAATTAGGGATTGAGGATCAGGAGCCATAAGGGGTTGGGGGATGCTGTCCTGAGGGAGGTTCAGGTTGGATTTTAGGAAAAAATTTGTGCAGTGAGAAGTGGTCAGGAAGTGGAGCAGGCTGGCAGGGAAGTGCCAAAACCAGGGATGTGGCACTTGGGACATGGCTGGATTTGACAATCCAAGAGGTCTTTTCCAACCTCAAATATTCCATGATTTTATTCCTTAACACCGACCCTATTCCCAATCTGTTTAATTATCCATCATTTTCTGTCTCCAGCTCTGGAGGAGGGGCTTCCCTTCCCTCACTGACTGAGGAGCCAATTCCCAGGGGTGATTTCTCTCCAATCTGAGGGAATCTCTTTTCTCCCTAAATCCTCTCCCTGTTCACTCCATGGCTCTGCAGTGACACCTTTGGACAATGCAGCTTCCATGGGGACATCCCTTTGGAAGATTGGTTCTCCAGAGAGAGAGGGAGATGCTGCAGGGAGGGAATCACAGCTTTATTCCCTGGATTTATTCCCTGGATTTCACAGGGGGACAATGGGAATCAGCTTTGTAAAACAGGGAAACAGCAGAGTTTTCTGGGAAGAGAGCAGAAACTCCACGGAGCTGATCCCAGAAATACCAGAGCTGATGTCACCACTCCTGTCCTTGAGGGGACATTGCCAGGGTTTTTGGTCAGTAAATCTCTCACTCTCCCTTTATAAGTTTATTTACAGAGCACAAACCCCCCCAAAAAATGTGAATTTTCCTATTAAACCCCATCCAGGTGGGAAGGAGAAGCTCAGGAGCTCAAACTCACAAAACCCCCCCAAAATGTGAATTTTCCTATTAAACCCCATCCAGGTGGGAAGGAGAAGCTCAGGAGCTCAAACTGGGAATGAGAATCATCCAGCAAAGCGACAGGAACAACTTTTAAACACTTTTAAAGTCCAGGAAATGCTCAAAAATGGTTGAACCAAGTGAAAGGAGCCTTTTAGAGGGAAAATAACCCCCCAGAGCTCAGATTGCTGACTACAGCAGGAGTGGATCCTGCACCACAGGCTGAAGGTCAGTGCTGGAAAATGGTGCCACCAAGAATTTTTGCTTCCCAGTGCCTGGCATGAATCCCCATCCCAGATCTCTCCTGAAGATCTGTGCCTTCATCTCCACAAAACTTCTCCTCCATGTGTTTCTGCTAAATTTTAACTTGATCAGAGTGGTTCACCTAAAGCTGGTCAGGATCAAACCATATCCCTGTTTGCCTTGATAGGAACCATAAAATAATCCTGGATTATGAGGGAGCTGCCAGGCAGCACTGGCTGAGGGGGGATTGTGGGTGCTCAGCATCACTTGTGATAAAAAGCAAATGATCAGGAGCTCAGGAAGCAGATTTCAACTCAACAGCAGCAGGGAATTATGAAGAATGAAGCCAGGAGCCCCTTTAGGGCATGGAATGTGCTGGAAGCTCTCCCTGGAATTTTCTCCAGGTGAACATTCCCAGCTCTCCCAGCCTGGTTTCAGAACCAGCAGTTGTGTCCCACCTTCAAAATGCAAAAGTGCTTTGTCTGAATAAAAATTCAGATCGAGGGCTGGCAGCAAATTTTGGATCATGGTCGCTGTAGATATTCCTGGGAATTGCCTGAAATCCTAAAAAAGGCTCATAGGGATGTCCCTATAAAGGACACTTTTAGGAGGTGTCACTGTGAGGATGGAGTTCTTCAACAGAGCAGCCAAGGGGGAAAAAAAATAGAAATTTGCACCTTATCCTGAATTCAGAACCTGCATTTTTAAAATGATGCACAATTTTCAACTTGTTTCATCCTCCTATAAAAGCATTTGAGGTGATTTGTGGCTGCAATTAAGCATTCCCCTTAGACAGAAAAGCACTTTCAGGGAAATGAAGTAGCTTTTGGTAAATGACAGTCATTTGGATTAAAAAAGGAAAAAAAAGCGCCTCATTTCAGAAAATTTAATTCATTCTAACTCACAACTTAATTGGCTGTGAGGACTGTCTTACCTATGCTGAAAGTGTGGGATAAAAAGCATAAAACCTAAAAAAGCAGCGTGGATTGATTTAGAAACCTACAACTCCTGCCTTCCCAGGGCTTTCTTGTGACTCCTTGTTCTCAGATGTCTTCCAAAACATCATTAAAAGGAACTGAAGGCATTGCAAGTGCAGAGCATCAATGATGCCTTAATGATGATGGTAATAATATCTGAAATTCCCTCCTCAAACAAATGAATGACAGGAAAAAATATCAAATATTCCACAACCTTATTAAGACAATTTTTTCTGACGTGCAGCCCAAATTTACATTTCGTTTTTATGTGATCCTGAACTGTTCCCTTCCTTCTGCCTTAGTCATGAAACATCCATGAACCTTTTGGGAGCTTCCAAAGAGCAAGGAGATGTTAAGGAAATATCAGAAATCCCTTAAACTGGATCCCAGTTGCTGACAGAATGGAAAATTCCAAAATGGTTTCCCAGATTTGAGGAAATCAGGGAAAAAATACCCAGGATTGTGAGTTCTGGGAAGTTTGAGGACACATTAAAGCAAGAGAGAATCCTGGAAGATCCCACATTGTCCATGACACCCTCAGGAAGGCTCCTCACCTCAACAGTGGGAATTCTGGGAGAGGATCAACGGAGTCATGGGGAGAACTGGGTTGGAAAGGACCTGAAAGATTTTCATTCCACCCCATCCATGGCAGGGACACTTCCACTGTCCCAGGTGCTCCCAGTCCCAATGTCCAGCCTGGCCTGGGACATTCCAAGGATCCAGGGATGCTCTGGCAATTCCAGCCCAGCCAGCAATTCCTTCCCAAATCTCCCCTTTCCCAGTCTGAGGCCATTCCCTGTGTGCTGTCCCTCTGTCCCTTGTCCCCAGCCCCTCTCCAGCTCTCCTGGAGCCCCTTTAGGTCCTGGCAGGGCAAAGTGAAGCCTGGAGATTCTCCCAGACCCCAAATCCTGATCATGACACAAGGGCTGATCACAATAAATGCAATTAAATCCAAATAATTCACTGCAGCACATGAAGCATGGATCATTGCCACTGAAGACCAATCAAACAGATCCTAAAGTAACAGAAATCACATTATTTTGCCTAAAATCTACACTGCAGGGAATTACTTTGGTCCATGATCAGCCCCCCCAGGACTGATAATAAACATCGTGGCCATGCAAGGTAACAGAGATTTCCTTGATTCTGATTCTGCACAAAGTCACTCCAAAGAGAGGAAAAAACATTTAAGATCCTTTCTAGGTGACCCCAAAATGTGATTATAATTAGAATTATCACCGAAAGAAGTGCAAACAGCTCCAGGAGACACAAAGGAGGTTTTGCTACTTTAAGTGTGTTTTAAATATCAGCCAAACCAGACTAAAGAAATCACCAAATACCAGACAAAAAGCATGAATTTTCTGCTGTTTTGAAATATTAAATAGCCCAGAGAACATCCAGGGAAGTGGCAACCAGAGGAATGAGTGCTGCTAACAGCAAACACAACATTTGGGCTGTTTTTCTCTAAAATATTAATTAATAATGAATTGAAAGTACCTGGTTGTTCCCACAACCCCAAGCTGAGTTTAACGGGTTATTCTGGATAAATCACCAAACCCAGTCCTTCCCCCTGCCCAAACACAAATTCCCAAACCATAGAAAGGCTCAGCTAGTTGAAATAATTCCTTTGGTTGCTGTAAGGAGGTTCTGTGTCCCCACAGAGCTGAGAGCTTTGGTGCTGCAAGATGAAAGAGCTCAGGACTTCTCTATTTTAACAGCAGCTAAAAAAACACAAGGTTTAAAGAATCGATTTCTGTGTTGGGGTTGCTCAGCCATGAGATTGAAGTAAGAAATGCCTCCTTCCCCTGCAGGTGTGACAGAAAAATCAGTGTTTCGTTGTCTCTGAGGTCCTGCCAACACCCCCCAACACTCTGGGAAAAAAAAAATTAAATTAAAATCTAGCTCTCAGCTGCTGCTAAAAATATTGTTTCTTTAATGCTCAGCTGCCACCTGAAGGACACAAATTCCTGATGTAACAGGACTCTCTCAAGGTGCAATTTCCACTGATGTCTCCAGAGGGGAATCTTGGCTTGTGTTTGGCACCAGGAGATGGAGAGGTGGAATTGATCAGAGCTGGAGATCCAGGACGTGGAGAAGTGTTTACCTTGTCCTTCCCAAATATCCCCAGCCCCACCCAGTGGAAGTTTCTGGTAGGATGGATGCTCAGATCTCCTGCTCTCCATCCTCTCATCTCTGGGAGGGAAATTCGGGAATCAGCAATTCCAGCTTTGCCAAACCTCAGCAAGAGCCAGGAGGGGAAAATCTGAACGAGGAGTCTGGGGAGAAAATGAGATCCCAAAAGGAATAAAATGGTTCAAGTTGGAGTTGTCACTGTGAGAGGAAGGCTGTGAAATGTGTCAGGGAAATGGGAAAACACTGGGAAAAATGTTGTGTGGGACAAGGGAATTTGCTTATGGAATGGCTTGATGGGTTTGAGCTTTAAGGTGGTGGGGTCCAGTGGGATATTGGGGAGGAATTCCTGGCTGGATGGAATTCCCAGAGAAGCTGTGGCTGCCCCTGCATCCCTGGAATGTCCAAGGCCAGGCTGGAGCACCCTGGGACAGTGGAGGTGTCCCTGTCCATGGAATTGGGGTGACACTGGATGAGTTCCAGCTCCCTCCATCCCAAACCATCCTGGGATTTGCTGTTGGCTTTCACCCCCTGGAGCAGTTTGCTCCACTCCTCTGCAGAGAGCTTTCAGATCAAACCTGATAAAACCCAAGCTTTGTTTGGAGCCCAGAGACCCTCTGAGCCAAACCCCTGTCCCTGCTGGGCAGGGACAGCACGGGGGGGACATTTGCTCCCTCCAGCAGCAGAGCCCTGAGTGCCTGTGGTGAAATTCCCATTTTTGGAACAGCCCCACCAGCCCTTTGCAGAACTCTGACCCTGCTCATCCCCTACAGACTCCCAAGGACACCACGAGGCCCCTGAGCTCACCTGGAGAACAATCAGGGAGCAGCTCTGTTCCCTCCATGCCACAAAGCTGCTTTTCACCCCTAAAACAGGGGCAGGTTCTTTATAACATGAACCTGGGAGCAGGAAACTGGGGGGGAATGCTGGAGTGAGATGGGTTTGGCACCACTAATTAGTGGTTTGTAATTAGTTTTGTTTGTTTTAGTTTGGGGTTAGGATTGTTAGAAAGGCATTTAAGATGATTTTTCGTGTTTGGACTTGGACATTTGTTATATCTTATTAGAAATTATAGAAAGTACAACAGCACCTCCAGCTGCTTGCTAGAAGTGGGAAAAATGGCTCCAAGCTGAGCTGCTTCAAGGCTTTTTAAAGCTAAACAAACCAATAAAAGTTTAACATCTGTATTATTTATACTTTTAACCCAATAATAGATTCTCATGACCTTTAGAGTGACTTTAGAATGACCAATCCAAATGTAACTACCTGAGTTCTATAAGAAAAATGAAGAGAAGATGAACAAGAAGGAAAGACAACACCCAAAATTCTTCATCTTGTTTTATAGCTACCACTGTGCTGTATAAACTTTAAATTTTAAACCCATCACCCAGTGAAAACACACACATCTAACCTACTACACATTTGTGATTTCTAACTTATTATTTATATTTACAAATCTCCTCCAAGGTTTCAGCTCCAGTGCAGTGTTTTCCAGCGAGTCTGTGCTTGGAATCACAGAAAGCTCCAAAACTCCAGATTCCTGAGATCCAGCAGGAGAATGGTTTTGTCTCTTCCTCATTTATGGAGGATCTTTTTGGGGGTGTCCAGGTACACAGAGCCTGAGTTTCCCCCTGAATGAATGACTGCAAAGCCAGAGATGCTCCAAACTGCAAGAGGGGATGGGATTATTGCCAAAAAAACCCCAACTGTGCACATCCAGGGAATAGGGAAATGTGAAACTGCCTTTGCAGGGACTGGGGAGCAGAGCTGGGGTGTCCAGCTCAGCACAGCACAGACTTCACCTTCAGCCTCAAATCCAGCTCCTTCATCCTTTGTTAGCAATGAAATAAACCAATAATTGATACATCTTCACTTTATACAGAACTAAGCCAATCCAGCTCCTTCATCCTTTGTCACCAATAAAATAAAATAATAATTGATATCTCTTCACTTTATACAGAACTGAGCAATCCAGCTGCATCATCCTTTGTCACCAATAAAATAAACTAATAATTGAGATATCTTCACTTATATAGAACTGAGCAAATCCAGCTCCTTCATCTTTTGTTACCAATAAAATAAAATAAAATAATAATTGATACATCTTCACTTTATACAGAACTAAGCCAATCCAGCTGCATCATCCTTTGTCACCAATAAAATAAACCAATAATTGATATATCTTCACTTTATACAAAACTGAGCAAATCCAGCTCCCTCATCCTTTGTCAGCAATAAAATAAAATAATAATTGATATATCTTCACTTTATAGCAAACCTAGCTCCTATTCCAGCCCCCTCTTTGCTCCTCTGCACCAAATTTCTCCTCTCTCAATCTTGAATCCCTAAATTTCCAGCCCAAAACCAGAGTGAGGTGGAGCCAAGCTGCCTGTAAGTGACAAGATTGCTCTTGATGGAGATGATAACCCAAAATGACCACTGGACTAAATCACCCTCCCTGATCCATTTGTAATTTAAATCCAATCCTACAGAAGATAAATGCCCCAACTACTCCATCAATCCCTCTCTCTAAAGGTCTGTGGTGTCCTTTATTTTATGTGAGCCCAGGGCATGAAGCCAAACCTGGAGCATTCCACCATTTCTCCTTTTTTAAAAGTTAGATAAAAGCAAAGTCAAGGCTTTATTTCCCACAACAGGTAACAGCATTTCTCTACTACTTTGCTCCATGCAGGGTAGAAAATACATCCAGCCCTGCTTTAAAACCACTGTAATTTTAACCAATCCCCACAATTCCACAGGAATTCCTGCCCATCACACAAATATTGGGAGGCAGCATTAAATGTGTGTAAAACACTCGGGTGTCACAGCAATAATTATGTTAACAGAGCCACCACATAATGTCACCCTATTAACCAAGCGAAACATGAAGTTCACTAACTTCAGCTTTTCCTATTATTAAATCCCATTTCCTTTAATGTCCTATTACAGTTTGTTGACCACCACTGGAATGTAATGATACCCCCCACAACTTCACATTTTCTCCTGAGCACAACAGCTCTGTAAAAATTAACTTGTTATTCCCATTATTTTTTTTTTTTTTAATCAATCGAATCTGGCAGCTTTGTGCTCCAACCCCCCAGCTCTCAATCTGGCCCCTTTTAAAAAGCAACATATGCTGAGGATAAATCTTTCAAATGGCTCTGTTAATGGAGGAGAGCAGTGACAGCTTTACAAATGGGCAAACTGGGGGTTATTAGATTTTGTTATTCTGATTTGGAGTGGGAATGTGGGGATGGATTTGGAAGAACAACCGGGAGCAGGCAGAGGTTTCAAAGCCCCTGGATTTGGTGTGGCAGGTTCTGTGAGCCCACAGGATGAGATCAGGCAGCAAAGAGCCCCACCACTGTGTGTGCTGTGACTCCAATTCGTCCTGATGGCATTGCCATCAATCAGGGGACAGATGGCACAATCCCTCATCAGCACTCCCTGACTCCCCAGTCCCCAGAGTGGGGGCAGCCAGTTAAATCCTAAAAACACACCGGGGCAAAGGAAAATCCAAATTGGGGATGCAACTGCAGAGCCCATCATGAGACAGAGCTGGAGTGCCTTGGTGGAGCTCCAGGAGAATTTGGGACGAGGTGAGATGTCCTGTTGGGGACAGCTCAGGTGGGCACCTCCAGGGCAGTGTGAGGAGTGATCCTGCCTGTCCTTTCTGGATTTTCTACCATCCAACACGGAGAACAGGCCAGGAGGGCCAGTTAAACATTCCATAACCTGTGTCCCTGGAAGCATTTGGGGAAACAGAATGGGCAAGCCTGTGGAATTCCCAGAGCATTTCATTTAACAGCTGGAAATGACACCATCACTTCAGAAATCTCTGGCAGAGCATGAATTCCCTCTCTCCCAGTCAACATCAGGTCCATTCTTTCATCAAGCAACTTTCTTTTTCACATTTTAGTCGTGTACCCAGAACTGCCTGAAACACGTGGGATGGAGTAGAAACAAATCCCAGAGCATTTCCATACCTTCCTGCCTGACTTGGGGATCTGGGTAGGACAATCATAAAATCCTTCAGGTTGGAAAAGTCCTCCAAGATCATCGAGTCCAACCATTCCCAGCACTGCCAGGGCCACCACTGCCCCTTGTCCCCAAGTGCCACATCCACAGGGCTTTGAAATCCCTCCAGGAATGGAGACTCCACCACCATGGGCATTTCCAGTGCTTCACCACTGTTTCCATGAAGGAATATTCCCAAAATCCATCCTGAGGCCGTTCCCTCTCCTCCTGTCCCTGTTCCCTGGAGCAGATCCCAAATCCCTCCAGGAACTCAGGGAGTTGTGCAGAGCCACAAGGGCCCCCCTGAGCCTCCTTTTCTCCAGGCTGAGCCCCTTCCCAGCTCCCTCAGCCANATTCCTGCTCCTCCATTCCCTTCCCATCTCCCTCAGCCATTCCTGCTCCTCCATTCCCTTCCCATCTCCCTCAGCCATTCCTGCTTCTTCATTCCCTTCCCATCTCCCTCAGCTTTTCCTGTTTCTCCATTCCCTTTCCAGCTCCATTCCCTTCCCTGGACCCTCTCCAGCCCCTCCAGGTCTCTCCTGTTGGGAGCTGTCCCCAGGGTGTCCCTCAGGGGACAGTCCCTACCTCGGGGCTGGCACAGCTCTTTGGTCTCTTGCCCACCTGGGCACAGAATTTGGTTTTATCCCCACCCAATCCCATGGAAACGATGACAGAAGAGCAAGGACAGCACAAACCCGTCCAGGACACCCAGGTGAGGAATCACACCCCCAATGGATCAATGGGAACATGAGGACTTTCCTTTCTCACCAACCCTGGGCATGCAACACCACAGAGGAGAAAAAACAAATTTTCCAGAGAAGCTGTGACAGCTCCTGGATCCCTGGAAGTGTCCAAGGGCAGGCTGGATGGGGTTTGGAGCAGCCTGGGACAGTGGAAGATGTCCCTGCCCATGGAATGAGATGAATTTCCAGGTCCCTTCCAGCCCAAACCATTCTGTGGTGTTCAGTTCCACACAAAGATCCTGTTTATAAAGAGCTGCCCCCTCTTTATAAAGCAATTATAACAATTCTGCCCTTTTGAGGTCCAGATCACGAATCCAGCCAGGTGACTTTAACCTCCTCACAGCTGCAGGCTAATCACTGTCATTAGTTAATTGGCTGAAGAACTGAGCTCAGTTGGGGCACACCAATATTTCCATTTAGGAACTCAAGAACCAGTGATCAAAGACCCGGCTGTGCTCCAGGTTCTCATCATTAATAAATTCACAGCTTGGCCACAGAGCCAGAGCTGCAAACTCTGGCTCAAAATGCTAAAAAAACCCCCAAAAAACCCCAGAGGTTTCCTACAAGAAGGAATTTATAGCAAAGAAACAGCACCAAGGATTTTGTTGCTCCTCTGCAGGGTTGAGAGGAGGCTCAAGCGACTCCTTTTACAAGGAGGGGGGTTTGCAGGATGTTTGGGGAAAACAGAACCAGCTTCCAGAGGAAACTGAGGTGAAAAACTGGGATCTGGGATTGCCTTGGATCATCCCCCTCATGCAGGGTCTGGGCCAGGCTAATGAGGAGAATGGATTTGCAATATTCCCTGTGCTACTGGAGCAAATTTGGACAAATTGGATGCTGTGCCTCCATTAAGGATCCCGTTCCTCTTCTCCAAAGAGTGAAGGCATTTGCTCCAATGGCCTCCAAACCAAACTAATTTCACTAATTCCCATTTGTGGCTGACTTTTTTTTTTCTTTTTTCCCCAACTCCTGATCCTCAAACCTGGAATGAGGAATTCCTGACAGCTGCTCTCTCCTGCCCAGACACTTGGCTTCTGCCCACAGAGTGATCCTTACAAATCACACTTAATTCATTACCTAATAAAGCTCCTGCAAACAAGAGCACAAACACATCCAGGGCTGTTACTGCCGGTGGGAAAACGATTTCCTGCCCCTGGGAGATGTCATTGGATGTTCATGTGTGTGTCAGGTTGATTATCCCATAATTACAGAGCACAGCTGGCACACGAGGAGCAGGTTTGGCTCTTTCAGCAGGGAATTGTGGAAAATGGGGCTGGAAGGACAGAGTAAGGCACACTCTGCTCTTAATTCTGGATTATCAGATCAAAGGGTGGTGCTCTGCTGCGACAAGAAATCATTTTTACCCACAGGCACAGAGCAGACCTGGGTGCAGGGCATTGAGCAGGAACATTCCTCTCAAATCCAGCTGGGAGAGGCTGCTCAGGTTTTTGGGAGGTTGTAGAGAATTCCCATCCCATAATGAGAGGCACAAACTGCCTGGTGCTGCTCATGGTGATTCTGCCACTGTGCTCAGCCTCCCCCTGCCACAAATCAGTGCTTGGGGCGGGACAGGTCCCATCCTTTCCCATCCAGGTCACTTGGACAGCGCTTCCCTGAATCTGGAACTCTCCTGAGGCTTCTGGGATGGTTTGGGTTGGAAGGGATCTGGAAAATCATCTCATTATCCCCCATCCATGGCAGGGACAATTCCCACCATCCCAGGGTGCTCCAATCCCTGTCCAACCTGGTCTTGGACATTCCAGGGATCCAGGGGCAGCCACAGCTGCTCTGGGAATTCCAGCCCAGCCAGCAATTCCTAATTCCCAAATCTCCCCTTTCCCAATCCAAAGCCATTTCCTGTGTGCTGTCCCTCTGTCCCTTGTCCCCAGTCCCTCTCCAGCTCTCCTGGAGCCCCTTCAGGGGCTCTGAGCTCTCCCATTGTTCCACACTGGAACTGGAACTCTCCAGTGAAACATTTCCATAATTCCATCAAGGATGGGGAATCTCCCATTCCTGACAGGAATTACATTAATTAAGGAGCAGGAACAGATGGGCTGTTTGAGCAGGATCAGCTCTGCCAGGCAGCACCGCTCCTGCTGGGATGGGGTGGGATGGGATAATGGGATGGGATGGGATGGGATGGGATGGGATGGGGTGGGGTCACACTCAGAACTTCAGGATTTTCCAAAGGGACACTCCAGAGGCACAGCACAGCACCAGGAAGTCGTTAGCCTAATTAACTCCTCACTGTCAATCACAGAGCTCTTCCTAACCCACTTACAATCCCACAAGCACAGGGTCAGGCAGAGATCACGGTTTTCCAGAGGGATGGCAAAACCCCACATTTATGGGGTTATGAGGATTTTACTGCACTGAGGGTGGGAATTCCTCCAGTCTGGATTCAGAAATCTCCCTGCAAATAAAGCCTCATGTTTGTGTTTTGTGTTTCTATTCCTCCAGGGCATGACAGAGTTCTGAGTTTGGGAAGCTGAGAGGTGGAAATAAATCCTGGGAACCACCAAGACATTCAGCAGCGATCTGAGAAAATAGGAGTGGGTTTTTGTGCTGTAAACCCTGCCTTGGTGGCCACCTGCACTGTAAATTGTGCTCAGTTCCCTTATATTCTCTCCTTACAACTCCCTATTCTTTTCAATTACCAAAAAGAGGGGGGAAAAAATATGTGTACAATGTAGCACTGCAGCTTCATGGATATGATGGATGTTGCAGCAGTTTTAGTTTGGATTTTTTTCCATGAATTTTTATTGCCCTGTGCTATAAGAACTGCACCAGGAATCCTAATACTTGTCCTAACTCATCCAGCCCTGTGTGAATCATTTCAGTCCTCTGCATATTTCATCTTTTCCCTTTAACTAATAGTGCTTGAACACTGTGAATAATTTATTATTCAGCCAAATTTATGATTATGCTGATTCTTTTTCTTGTAAAGAAATACATTTTCAGAATGTATTGATTTCAGCTGGAAGGGTTCCAGGAGCAACCTGGGATAGTGGAAGGAGTCTGTTCCCATGGCAGGGGGTTGGAATTAGGGGATTTCCAAATTCCTTTATTTTAATGGGATGTTCCAGCCTTCAGCTGATGAATTTAAACCTCTGTGACATCATTTAATTACAGAATTTAGGGGAGGAAGGTGATGACAGATTGAATCCCAACCTCTGCCATATTCCTCAGACAGAAACTGCAGTGAGGAGAGCAGGAAGAGGAATCCAAGAGCTCTGCTCTGCTTGGATTTTTCCCCTTTAACATCAGCATGCAATAAAATAATACCTGAAAAAAACCTCCTCTCAGTTCCTCCCTCTCCATATTTATTTACATCCTTATCCATGAAATCATAATTGCATTGATAGCAGCACAGCAGCAGCAGATGGGCCCGTGGAAAATGTTAAATAAACCCGAGATTCTGCCAATTCAAAGAATTCAATGGGTTATAAATATTTCTTTCCCTATCACAAACGTGCATTATTTGAGATTAGGCTCTACCTAAGATCAGCTTATCTTTGAAAGCTGAGGGATTTGGGAGATGTGCAGTTCTCAGGAGGAGTTTTTGAGAGGAGCAAAAGTGGGAAGGAATGGGACAAAAAGTGAGGAAAAAGGAGAAACGGCTGAATGACAATAGAATGTTTCTGGTCAGAGGAGAAAATAAATAAGGGAGGAGGAAAAAAGAGCTTGGGAAGAGACAACTTTGGCATTCCCAACAAATCCATCACGTGGAGGGGTCACAGGGATTGTTATTATTATTAGTATTAGTATTATTTGTATTATTTGTTAATATTAATTTATTAATATTATTTATTGTTATTATTAGTAGTACAAAAGTAGGGACAGGAGGAAGGAAAACCCCGTAAATGATGAAAAAGTTCCATCCAGCAGTGAGCACAGTGATGGGATGGGGACTGAGGGGACAGAATACAAAACACAGAATATATAATTCCATGGAGGAGTGGTGTGGGAAGCAAATTCCAAAAGTGATTTACAAAAATCAGCAGAATGAGCTGAAAACCAAGGACATGCAGAGCTCAGGGATGCTCTGATTAAAAAATAACTGCAAAAATTTAGGACCAAGTTAAGGAAATCAGCCTAAACTCTGAGTCCTGGACCAGTGCAGGATCTAAGGAAAAAAAATTGATTGGATTAGAGATTTTAATTAAATAGAAAAAACCCAAAACAGAAAAGAAAACCTTCTGTGTTTCTTTACACATTTAACCCATCCCTGCTTTAGGATCAGGGTATGGAATATGGAAAAGGAATGATTTATATCTCAACAGAGGCACTCAGCATCAAAAGGGCCCCACACTCATCCTCAGCACTCCTTGGATTTACAAAGGAAGGTCTGAATGAAGTCAAGAAAAGTTAATTAAAAAATAATAATGTCTGTCATACTTGGTCCCTCCTGCTGTGCTCTCCTCTCACCTCCTTTGTTTGCCACGGCCTCAAAAGAACAGAGCACCCAAAAATTAAATTAATGAGGAAAAAGGCAAGGAAAGGCATCCTCAGGAAAAACCAAAGAGGTTCCGAGTTTCCTTCCATTATTCCATTTAAACAAAAAGTGGTCACATGATGAAAGAAACTGAAACTCTTCCCAGAGCTTGTTCAGATTTCAAAAGCTGCTTGGAAAGGATGGGAAGAAGGATTGAGACAATTCCCACCATCCCAGCTCCAAGCCCTGTCCAGCCTGGCCTGGAACATTCCATGAAGGCACCTGCTGGAACCCCAAAACCTGGGAATTTTAAACTTTCTGTGCTGTCTGGCACTGACCCCTGGAGAACACTGCTTTAGACTTTTTTTTGGAAAAAGCTCCCAAAATTGAGTGATGAAGTTAAAATCACGGGTGTGTAGTTAAATAGAAGTAATTTCACATGGTGAAGGGGTTGGAATTTGGGATTTTTAGAATAAAGTAATAGGTATGGGACAAGATGGACATTCTTGGGTGTTGTCTCTTTCTTCCTTCTTGTTCCTTCTTCTTCTTAGTTTGAAGTTTTTAAAATTAAATTGTTAGTACCACAGTGTGGGTCACAAGTGTTTGGTTATTAAGTCAAAAGTATAAATAATAAAGATATTAGATCTTAATTGGATAGTTAACCTTGAAAAGAATTTGTAACTACATAAATACACCTCCATTTTCTCACTTTTAGCTTGATAGCTGAAAGTGCTGAAGAACTCCCTGTACTTTAAATAAAATTTAATAAACAACCAAGTCCAAAAAAAAAAAATCCATCTCTTGGGCATTCAATCCTAACTCTAAGTAAAAAAAAAGAAAAAAGATAACAACTTTCCATTACCCTCTGTCAGTCCTGAACTCCTCCAGATGCAGGGAATTCCTCCACTTCCCAAAAAAGGATTTCTAAAGATTTTATGAAGGTCAGGAGGAAAAACCAAAATCCTTGAGTCTGTTCCTAATCTTTGGGTTGGTTCTGCACAAACCCTGAGTGTGTTTCCCTCTTTGTAAAATATCAAAATGTCTCATGGATTAATGATTGTTGGGAAAAATAAGGAATGGATGAAAGCCAGACAGGTCCCACACAGCACAGATGCACAAAATAAATTTTAAAAAAAGCAAAGACAGAAGTCTGGAAGATCCAGCACTGGTTGTGTCCCCAAGTGCCACCTCCAGGTGGTTTTGAAATCCCTCCAGGAATGGGGACTCCCATCCTGGGCAGCCCCTTCCAATGCTTTTCCAACCTTTTCCAGCCCTTTCCATGAAGAATCCAGCAAAAAAGCAGAGCTCAAATTTCCTGCTTTATCTCCCACTTTTTTATATTCCAAAGAAACCCTCCAGTGAGCGACGATGACAGAGCACAAGGGATGAGAGGATGTTGAACAATGCCCAGAAAATCAATTTCCAACTGCTGGTTTTGTTATTTAGATTTAAGAAAAAACACCCCTCCCATAAAGGACTCTGTATCTGAGCTATTGAGAAGCCAGAGACAAAATGTAAAATTCAGCAGCATCGAGCAAACTATTACAAAATATCAATTTATAGACAAGTGCATGAAATGTTTTGTATTCAAGCTTTTTGCTTGTACAGTAAAAGTGGCAGCTGGATATAAATTCCAAGCAGAAACTTGCAGCCTGCAAAAACAAAAAAACAAAAGTACAATGCAACTTTGGAAGTGAAATTTCAACTCCAAAGATTATTTCCCGTTGCCAGAGCTCACTGGTGCATGAATTATCCTCTCAGGGATGCATAAATAGGATTTGTTTGATTGCTTGATCAGCTCTGAATTTTATCAAATCTTCTGGAGACATCCCAGGGATATTTGGAGATTCCTTGTTTGAAGACACAGCAGGGGCAAAATTCTGCCCCTCCCATGGAGGAGTGACCATGAAATCATAATTAATGCCACAACAACCTCTGAAGCAGCCAGGGAAGGGACAAATTAGTAGGAAAATATTGCCAAAAATATTGAAAATATTCATTTATTTAAATGAATTTGAAAAAGTCTGACGTGACAGGAGCAATGTTAGAGCCTGATAAGGGATTAGATGGAGCAATTAGAGCAAAATGACACAAAGATTTTTGTGACACCACAAAAAGACAAAAAGTTTGTCCCCATCACTGCTCTGATGCCACCATCCCAAGTGACCCTGAGCTGCAGGACACTTGGCAAGGGTCCTGGTTTTCAGGAGTGCTGAGAAATCCAGCCAGGTGAATTTTCCTGCTCTCAAATTCCTGGGAGAGATTTTCCAATTCTGTGTCTTCCAGATCCAGCTGTGATTTCCAGGTCACTCTGGATTCCCAACCAAACCAAGAACTTCCCCCACTCTGGGATTCCTCCCCTTAGGCTCTGAGAGGCAACTGAGGGTGAGGAGGAATATTCACAAATATTCTGAATTGGAATCAAGGATCATCAAGTGCAACTCTTCAATAAAAGGCCCAAAAGAACTCTCAGAACATCAAGTGGAGACAACACCCAAAGCTCAGGGCCAGCAAAAACCAGACAAAGAACCTGGCAAACCAGGAACGACACAAACCCAGGGGAAATTCCCTGAATTATGAAATCCCAACATCAAACTTCACTTCAAAGGACTTTGGAGCTGAGCAAAGGGACAATCCATCCATAAACAGGAGATTTTCCAGTCTGGTGGGGAGGAATTCCTGGGCTGGAATTGCCAGAGCAGCTGTGGCTGCCCCTGGATCCCTGGAATGTCCCAGGCCAGGTTGGACATTGGGGTTGGAGCTCCTGGGACAATGGGAGGTGTCCCTGCCATGGAATTGAGGTGGAATGGGATGATCCTTGAGGTCTCTTCCAACCCTAAACCATTGTGGGATAAATCTTGATTTCTGGGATAGCCATGGATCAAATTGCCTTTTTTGGACATCTAAAAGTTCCACGGATGGCTTGGATGAGTTACACAAAACTTTTGGAGAGGACTCTTAGGATGGATTTTTTTCCATGCTGTTAAACACTTTTTTGTTCTTTATAGAGACTGAATTCTGTTGGAGTAAGGCAGCCAGCAGCACTTGAAATTGAAATAAATAAATAGCACAGAGTGTGGCTGTGAATGTGTGGCTGCCAGGCAGAAAATAGGGAATATCTGTTGGCTCTTTAATGCCACCCAACATTTCCCTTTTCAAACACTCATTTTCAATTTCTTCAAGTTTGGCTGATCTTTTATTGCCAACTGGGGCTGATTTTTTAGAGAAATATATCTGAGATACTTGTTTTTTAGAGAAATATATCTGAGATACTTGTTTTTTTCTGAGAAGGAGGAGAAATTCTGGTTGAATTCTGGTGAGTTTTCCTTTGGCTGGGAATTTCCATCTCCACATTCCTCAACAAGAGGAACTGTTGGATAAATTCCATGCCAGTGCTAGGAGAGGAGCACCACTGGAAAAATCGTGTGGGATTCAACATCTCCCAGTTTCTGTTGGGAATCCTGAGAGGTAATCCTTGAGGAAAGCAGGAGATGGGAGAAATTCAGAAATATTGCAGGAAATCATCTCCCTCTCCAGGCTGAGCCCAGCAGGAATTCCAGCCCTGCCCGTGGCATGTGGGAAAGGCTCTGCTGAGTGTCACAGCTCCTCCTTGGATATTCCCTGGTAATCCTGGCAAACCACTCCAGTTATGGGAGAGGGGGAGGCAGCTCTTGTGTCCCTCACTTTTCCAGCCTGGATTATCCTGACAGCCCATGATTGCTGCAGACAGCCCCTAATTAACTGTCATTAGCAAACACATGTCAGGGCTCAGGGCTGCTGCTGGATCTGCTAATTCACCTCCAGAATACTAAAAACGAGCTGCTGAGAGAGTTTTGTTGTCTTATTAAACATTCCCTACCTCCCCAATTCCTGTTTGGAATAAATGATGGATTAAAAGTGTTTCTTGTCTTTAAGGAGAAGGATGAGAGGTGAGCACAGGGGAAAGTGGGAGCTCTGCAGAAAATGTGACAAATGAAACAATTCTACCCAAACAACCCCAATGAACGTGGAGCTGGGTTTTGTGCAGCCCCCTGCACAGTCAGACCGTAGTTCTGTCTTATTTTTATTAATTAGAGCGGGCTTTAATTAACCCAGCTCTGTTTCTGCAAGAGCATGGGGGAGCAGAGCAGAGGAGCTGATGGAAACCTCTCCATGGAATTCCTGGGGACAGCGACCCCTTTGCTGCTCAAAAGAACACAAATTTATGGATTCAGGTATCAATTCATGGGGGTAAAAGAGAATTCTTCCCTGTGGATGTGAAGAGCCTTGGAATGGAATTCCCAGAGCAGCTGTGGCTGCCCTGGGTCCCTGGAATGTCCAAGGCCAGGCTGGAGCTGCTTGGAGCACCCAGGGGTGGTGGGAGGTGTCCCTGCCATGGATGGGGTGGCACTGGATGATTTTAAAAACCATTCCAGGACTCTGTGATATTTGTTATTCACCAGCCCTTCATCCACTGCTGCCTGTGATGCTCATTCTGACCTTGCTGCCAACTGCTCTGCAATTTGTTTAATCTCTCCCTCCTGAGGGTCCCACCAGCAAGGTTCCACCAAAGAAATCTTTATTTAACTTTTCCTTTATTTAATTTTCCTTCCTGCTCACACAGTGAAATATTCTCATCCCCTTCTCCAGGTGGACAAAGGGACTGAGGGGGCCACCTGATGTTTTTCACAAAAAAAAAAAAAAAAAGGTAAAGCAGAATTCTCCAATGAACTGTGATGGTTTTGGGAATTTTGGGAGCTGCTTCACATCCCTGAGATGCTCCTCGTGTGGGAAGGCAGCAGGACTGATGGCTGGGAATGATTCCTGAACAGTGATTCCCACTAATGGGCATTTCCAGCAGTTCTCATTAATGTCATTATTGATCCTTCCACTTCTCTGCATTTTCTCCTGTGATTCTTCAATTTCCTCTATTTTTTTTTCCCCCTGTGATTTTTCAATTACAACATCCAACAGTGCCCTCGTGCCCACTGCTCTGTACAGAGCAGTAAATCCCTCATTCCTGTAAAATTCCCATTTCCTGGCCCATTTTCCATGGTGATTATGAACAGACAAGGTGCATTTGGAACATTTGGTTTCACTCCTCTATTCCCAAGGTAACTCAGTCACGGGGCAGAATTCAAAAACCAGGTGAAAAATGCCACAATTGGATGGACACAACCATGAGCCAAGTTCTGGATTTGTCTTTTTAAACAAAATCTTTCTGCTGATTTGAAAATAACTGCAATTAGTGAATTTTTGTGTGAATTACACAGGACTCCAGGAGAGTTTGCATTTCCTGCCCAGTTTAATTTCAGAATTTAAGGCTCCACACACTCATTAACTATTAATATTTTGCTCCTCTGCTGATGAAGTTCCCACTCAATGCCACATTTCTTGAAAAATGCAAAGGAACATCCCCAACCTCCCTGGGATGAGGACAAATCCTCTCTTTTCTCCCTCCATAACCCTGGCCATGTTTATATTTTCCTTCAGGAGAATTATTTCCTCCATCTGCTCCTCCTGTAGGAGCTGCTTCCTCCTTTTCCTGCTTTCCCAGGGTTCCCAACTAAAACACATTTACCCAAATTCCAAATACATTTTTCAGAATTGATCAGCAACTCAAATAAGCAGCAACTTGCTGAAATCAAAGCCCTCAAGATTTCCCAGAGAGAGAGAGAGAGACAGCCCAGATGGGTGTGGGTGAACACAAACCCTACTGATAAATAACAATACTTGGTTATTAATCCCTTCTGGAAAAGAATTCAGGATATTTATAGGATCACTTTCCTTTCTGGTTTAGGGACTGAGCAGAAATTAACCCCTGGAATGGGCACAGCATTAAAACCTGGCAGGGCTCTGGCTGTGTAATGTGTTTATGGCTCTCTGCATTTTGAAAAAATTAATTAAAAGCTTTGTAAAAGGGCAGAAGTTGCACAGGGTTACATTTTTCTAGCATGAGGAAGCAGTTTCTCTCCAAAGCCTGAAGACAAATGTACTTTTTCTCTGTCAGATGCAAAAAGGTCTTGGAGGGTGATAAATAGCAGAGCTGTCCAATTTTGTAATCCAGTCAGAAAAAATAGACATCTTTGTGCTGGGGAACAAATCAAACCAGCTTTTTCTTTCTCTGCTTAATCACCAATTAAAAATACAATATATTATGTGAAGTTTCAGGTAATCTAAATTGAATTTCATTCACATTAAAGAATGCAACCTCTCATTTGACAAAAATGGAGCAACTATTCTTTTGGAGAGCCCATGGAATCAGTAATTTAGTTGAACTGGAAAGTGTGTGGCTTCTCAGAAAAGAATTACACTGCTGATTCTGTTAAGCAAATAATAATTAACACAAGTACATACAGCTCTAATTAGCGAGGAACTTAATTAAACAAATACACCAGCACAGCAAAACGCATAACAAAGTAATTGTACAGCCTTGCCAACGTGGTTTTTATTTTTACACAGTGATTATAAAACAATTTTGGGTAGAGAAGAGAGGGAATCAGGCTGTGCCAGGAAATGATGGAATTCTCTGCACTGCCTGGAATTCCCTGCGTTGTCCCATCCCTGTTTATTCTCTGGGACATGGAGGAGCTGTGCACAAAAACTCTGAACTGTGCTGGGTTTCAGGGGTCTGAAGGAAAATTCCCTAAATTAAAATGATATAAAATGTCAATTTGTTATCTCTAACCCTTTATCTTGTCCATTTTTAATTAGATAAATTGATCCTTAAAAGGCCTCATAGAGAGAAAGATACATCACCATTTTTAGCTTGTTAAAAAAGAACTGTAGAACTCACTGTGATATAA
>VXBI01008788.1:0-33217 GCA_013397375.1 Toxostoma redivivum | reverse complement strand
ACTGAGGTCAGGCTAACTGATCTATAATTACTAAGATCCTCTTTCCCACCCCNAGGTCAGGCTAACTGATCTATAATTACTAAGATCCTCTTTCCCACCCCTTTTATAAATGAGTGTCACATTGGCCAGCTACCAGTCATCTGGAACCTCACCAGAGAGCCATGATTTTTGGTAAATGATGAAGAGTGGCTTCAAAACTCATCTGCCAGCACCCTCATCATACTGGGATGGATCCTATCTGGTCCCATAGATTTATGAATATCCAAGCATCTCAGCAGTTCTCTGACTGCCTCCTCTTGGATATCAAGGGGATCATTCTGCTCCCTAACACCATCTGCCAGTCCAGGAAGACAGTTAACCTGAGGACAAACTGTCTTCCCATTAAAGACTGAGGCAAAGAAGGCATTAAGCACCTTTGCCTTCTCCTCATCTGCAATTACTAAGTTCCCTCCCTCATCCAATAGAGAACAAAAGTTGATCTTATCGTTCCTTTTACCATTAATACATTTATAGAAACATTTTTTATCATCCTTTATAGAAGTCACCATTTTAAGTTCATACTGAGCTTTGGCCTCTCTAATTTTTTTCCTGCATGCCCTAGCAGCCCCCCTAAATACTTCCTGAGACATCGACCCCCTTTCCAAAGATGATACATCCTCTTTTTATTCCTAAGTTCCTTCAAAATCTTGTTGCCCATCTAGGCTGGACATTTGCCTCATACACTCATCTTTCTGCACACAGGGACATTCTGTTTCTGTGCCCTCAAGACTTCCATTTTGAAGCATATCCACCTTTCCTGAACTCCTTGTTTTTAAGGGCTGCTTTCCAAGGAACACTTTGAATAGGTCTCCTAAATAGGCCAAAATCTGCCCTCTGGACATCCAATGTAAAAGTCNGGTCTCCTAAATAGGCCAAAATCTGCCCTCTGGAAATCCAATGTAAAAGTCTTGCTGATGTTCCTCCTGATTCACCAAATATCGAGAATTCTATAATTTCATGATCACTGTGCCCCAAGTGGCCTCCAATAACTACATCTCCCACCAGCCCATCTCTATTTACGCAACAGATCTAACATAGCCTCTCCCCTGGTGGGCTCATTCACCAGCTGTGACAAAAAGTTACCCTCCACATATTCTAAAAACTTCCTGGACTGCCTCTTTTCTGCTGTGTTAAGTTCCCAGCAGATGTCTGGCAGGTTAAAGTCCCCTACAAAAACAAAGGCTGATGATCCTGGAACACTATCTAGATGCTTATAGAATAAGTTGTTCACCTCTTCTTCCTGGTTGGGTGGACAGTAACAGACTCCCAATAGGGTATCAGCCTTGTTATCCTTGCCCTTAATTCTTACCCATAGGCATTCAACACCTTTGGGCATCAAAAACCTCCCTAGTATAAAAGGGCCACCCCTCCATCTCTTCTTCCTTTCCTGTCTCTTCTGAAGAGCTTGTAGCCATCCAGTGCAGCACCCCAGCTGTGTGAGTCATCCCACCACGTTTCCGTGATAGCAACATCATAGCTTTGCTGTTGCACCGTGGCCCCCAGCTCTTCTTGTTTGTTACCCATGCTGTGTGCATTGGTATGCACCTCAGCTGGGCTACTGATTTCACCTCTAACTCAGGCTTACTATGCTTGGGCCTACTTTCAGACAGCCCAACTGCTTTCCCTTCTCTCTTCAAACTTAGTTTAAAGCCCTCTCAATGAGTTCCACCAGTTCAGAAGTTAAAATCCTTCTGCCCTCAACAGAAAGATGAAGCCCATCCAGTTCTAGCAGGCCAGGCACCAAGTTGCCCCATGATCAAAGAACCCAAAATTCTGCCGATGACACCAATACTTGAGCCATTTGTTAATATGTGAGCTCTTCTGTTCCTTCTACTGTTTTTCTCAGCTACCAAAGGGACTGAGGAAAAGACTACCTGTGCCCCTGCCCTATCAACCACTTGACCCAGTACCCTAAAGCCCCTTTAATTGCCCTAATACTCCTCCTTCCAATCTCATCACTGCCAGCCTGGGGTATCAACAGTGGGTAATAATAAGTGGGCTGCATCACCCCAGGAAGTCCCTCAGTGATGTCTCTTACCCAGGCCCCAGGGAGGCAGCACATCTCCCTTTGGGATGGGTCCAGTAAACATATGGGGCCCTCTGTTCCCCTCAGAAGGGAGTCACCCAGTACAATTACCATTTTCTATTTGATGTTAGAGGTGGTGACCCATCTTACAGATGAATAGTAATTGGGAGGTTCACTGGTGAGATCATTTTCTTCTAAATCATCTGGCTGACTCCCTAAATCCAGGGTCTTGTACCTATTCTGAAGTGGCACCTGGCTAGGGCATGGGGGTCAGGAGGAATTTTTATTATGGCCTCCCCAAACAGGGACCCACTTCCACTCCCCTTCATTGACTAAGTGTCCTCCTATTGCCTGAGTGAGAAGTTTGGGAGTCCTCTGACTCCTGGTGGGCCTCCCTCAAGGATGGGAGGGCGGAGCTCTACCAATCTATTTCCCTTTCATTTTCCTTAATACTCCTTAGTCTTTCTACTTCCTCCTAAGCTCAGCCACTAGTGAAAGGAGATCATTCACCACCTGTTCACACTGCAGACAGGCTTCTTCTGCAATGCCCCCTGATGATCCACTGAAGCTCAAACACTCCACACATTAATGGGTCTGTATAGACACATCCATTTTGGATGTTCTATTTAGTTACACACACTTGTACTTATTACAGTTTTTGATCACATATTGACCATTACTAACAGAAACCCCAAAACCAATCAACCAACACAGTAAACAACACACAGTAAACAACACACAGCAAACCTTGCTGTGTTGCAGGAAGTAACCTGCAACCCCGCCTGCTTGCCCTGCCTGCACAAACTGCCACGCCACATCCTCAGAGATATGCTGCACTCCTGGGTTTGTCCATTCCCAAGGTTTATCAGCTGGATGAATATGAAATATGAGGCTTAATGTACCTAATACTTCAGATTAGATTCCTGCACAAAGAAATTTTACATTTGGAAGGAAAGAAGAGGAAAACATTTAAGAAGGCAGCACTATCCTGAAGTTATTCCAATGTAATGTTAGGTATGATGCAATTCAGAAAAATATGAGATGAGGGAAAAAGTATCAAAAAAAGTGAGGATGTGAGATTCAGTAATAAGATTACATAATTTAGGTTCATTATGTGGACATATAGATACCACTGTTATGCTTTAATTTTGGAGTTAGAGATACCAAGGGAACAGAAGTAATTAAATAAAAAGACATAATTAAGGACAAAGACTACAGTGAAAGTAGAGAAAGGGAGATGAAAATTAGACTGAGCAATGCAAACATGTTATTTTATCCCACATCCTCCACCCAAACAAACCCAAAAGCAAGGGAATAAAGAAAAAAACAGCCTAAAGCAACTAGCACAAAAACTGAATGGGGGCAGGGGAAGGAGAGGCAGGCAAGAAGCTGGAATTCAAAACAGAATGCAAAACAGAATAACAACGTATCAATGTGACATTATACAAAATTAGAAGTGTGTCTTTTAAAAGAATAACAATTAATTTCCAAAAAGCAGCTACATAAAAAAAGTTCTGTATTAACCACAAGTTAATAAAGCACATTATAGTATTTTCTTATTTTCTGTTTAGTCACTAGAACATTTTATATACAGTACCAAGAGAACAAGCCAGAAGCAGAAACCATACTCTCAACCACCACTACCTTCAAAGAAAAGAAAAATTAGAAGATTATCAAAATTCATGGGGATTAATATCCAAGTCTATCACAGATGGTAATTTCTCATACATGAATCTCCATTTCTTATGCAATGAAGTCATGGAAATGAGCAAGGATTCTTTGCATTCTGTCTTCAGCTAGAGCCAAGTTTGCATTTTATCTCAGACAGTATTTTAAGCTTAGACAACAACTGAGTATACAAACAATAGCTAAGTCAACAAATGAACTGCAGCTAGGCCTCCAAGTTGGAACACTTCACTTCTAATAACACAGGATAATCAGTATTTTGTGGGATCTGCTTAGGGATTAATTAACGCACTAAATGCAGCCACCTAGGACACAGATTCATAGGAAAACACATTTCACAAGAAGCCATCAAATAAGACAACCTGTTGATCCACAACATCAATAAAAATATCTCACAAAACCATCTAAGGATTGGGAGAAGATGTATAATGCAGATGACACTGGACTGGGACAAGAGACTGATACATAAGAACTTTATGTTGCTATGCAGAAGGATCCTGACAGGCAGGAGAAATGTTCTGTTCTTGACCCATGAGCCTCTCATTATATTTTCTCTCCTCTGCCTGGCTCAGAAAAGGAGTGACTGAATGGTTTGGGATGGGCCCCTGGTGTTTAGCCAAGGCTAACCCACCAGAAGGATTAATGGTACCTTTGGCTGCATGAGCTAATACATGGCCAGGACATCACAGAGGGAATCCTTCCCCTCAGTGCTGGTGAAGCCACACATGGAGTGCTGTGTCCTAGACTGGGCTCCACAGTGTGAGAGAGACACAGGCATACTGAAGAGAGCCCAAGCACATACTATGAAGAAGCTGAAGACACTAGAGTATCTCTCCTACCAGGACAGGCAGAGAGACAGGGGACTGTTCAACCCAGAGAAGAGAAGGCTCAGGGAGATCTCATCAAGGTATAGAAATATATGAAGGAAGTGTGCAAAGAGGATGAAACCAGATGCAAACTTGATTCAACATCTTTATCAGTGATCTGGGCCAGGAGATCAAGTGCCCCCTAAGTCAGTTCACAGATGACACCAAGCTGGGTGGGAGTGTTGATCTGGAGGGCAGGAAGGTTCTGGAGAGGCTGGAGCTGCAGCCCATGAGAGATCTACACTAGAGCAGTCTGTTCTCAAAGAACCAAACCTATGAAGAGAATCCATGCTGGAACTGGAGGACTCACGGAGGACTGTCTCCCACAGGAGACCCCACTCTGGAGCAAGAAGAAGCATTACGAATTGACTGCAACTCTCATTCCCAATTCTCCTGCACAGCTCAGGAAATGGGAAGAATTGGGAGTGAAGTTGAGGCTGAGGGAAGCTGGTTGTAAATATGTCCTTATTCTCAGTATCCTACTCTGTTTAATTGGTAATAAAACAAAAAGTAGAATATCTGAGCTGGAAAGGTGCCCACAAGGATTACTGTGTATAACTCCTAGCCCCCAAGAGTCACACCATGGGCCTGAGAGCATTGTCCAAAGGTTTCTTGAATTCTTGAACTTCTCACTGCAGGGACAGGCTAAATTGTCTTGTCAGATTACTGAGTAGGAGTAGTTGCTAAAGGTACTAGATGAAGCTAAGCACTGAAAAAAAAAAGAAGAAACAACACTGTGTAGCTAGGAGTCAGGACAGCAGCAGGGGCAGGAATACTGCTAATGTTAACAAGCTTCTAGCTCCCCTTGTAATGCACCTTTATGCCTGGTGTTCTGCAAATGGTGATTCCTGGTTCAGTACAACATTCTCACGAGAATACTGGAGTGATTACTTCCATAGTTTCCATTTGCTCAGTAGGATGCTGGAATACTGTCAATCCAAATACTATCCATGACAATATCCCTCAACTCCAGACACACCCCCTGCAAAAACCTACCTTCTTTAGATAACAAATGTATAGCTACTAGAAATAAAAATTAGAAAAATGAAGAATTTTTTTCTAACCCCTTTAATTGTACACTTCTTTTAAGTAATTCCAGGTAAAAATCTGGAACATTTGCCTATATATCCAGTCTATGTCATGTAGTTAAACTGAGATTTACAGCATTGTAGCTTCACAGAAGTTATGAGCAATTTCAATTAATGAAAATAAGTCAAGAGAAATTTCTTAGAGTTCATTACAAAAGTAATGTTGTAGTGTTTCCTTGCTCCACATAGCACAAATAACAACACTTCTTAATTAAGGAAAATGTTAATGACGAGATTGGAAGATGAAAACCAAGTCATTGAACCCAATTCCATTTAGTATTCGTTAACAACTGAGCAACATAAGATCCATGCTAAAAGCAGATAAATGAATCCTCAACTACTATAGGCCTTTTCATGACACACTTTTTACTAGTGTCCAGGTTTCGGACAACTAGTTAAACACATTGTTTTCAAAACTAGTATCCATAGCAGTAAAATAAAGAATTCTGTAAACATCAAAATAATGCTAGAAATGTAGCATCACTAGAGATACAGATTTTCAGTATCACAAAATATAAAATACGAAGGGAACAACACAATAAAACAAACAGTATTTCAGCAGAACAAGTCTTAACATTACACTGAATTTCAAAAAAAGTATAAAAGTAAGTACAACACAATTGCCTAAATATACTAGCACTAGGTTTTTCTATGAAGTGTGTAAATATAGGTACAGTAATAGTATTTAGTAGGACATAAATAAATAGTCAGGAAGAAGCCCAAGTTTCTTTGCTCGAAGGCACCATCACACATGGGAAAACAAGAGTTCACAGGAGAAAATGGAAGAAAAACAAAACATACCAGAAAGGAAGAATAAGGGAAAGAAAACCAGAAATTAAAACCAGTGCAAGAAAGAAGTCCTGAGAACATACTATGCTTTATTGCTATGTACAAAACATCCAGCGCCATGGCAGAAGTCAGGAAAAGGGACTCCACATTGGAGCAGGCAAATGTGCTCTAAATGAAGCTTCAGCCTAGGGAAACCCCACACCAGAGTGTGGCCTACAGACAGGTACCCATTGTGATAGATGTGTCCCCTTAGGCAGTACAGGTTCCAGAGAAGATAATAAAGATCTGAGCCATTAATGGGCTGAGAATTCAGGTTTTATCTGTTCTCTGAAAACCCACAAAGGAGCAGAATGACCCAGTATATATCCATGCTCATGAGCTTAGAACACTGATCATGTGATTAAAATATGAGTAACAACCGGCTTTTCCAAAGATCATTTGCCAAGGAATAAAGGAAGTTACGGGCACAAGGAGTTTCATGCATACTTTTCCCACTGTATACCATTTGACTACGAGCAAACCACATTATTTCATAAATATGACAGCCTAAGTGAACAGCTCTCCCTGCTAGGCAGCATGCAAGTGATCTCCCCTCTGGAGCTGGGTGGCGTCTCAAGGTTTCTCCTTGAAGCAGAGAGACCATTATACCAAAGGTAGGTACTTTTTAAGTGATTGATATCGCGTATAGCCTTGGCAGAATGGTAGCTTTGATTTGTGCCTGGTAATTTTAAATCATTTTTCAAATTATTGGGCCACACACTAATAAGCTCCTAACTGTACTTCACAGTTTTACAACATTATTAGTAACATTTCGGCTAAAACTCTTTGACAGTGGTTCATTAAATGATTGTCCTGGCTTAGAATTCAAAATGTATTCTATCACCATCTGTTGAAACAAGAGAAGGGCTGATCATTATCTCTGTGGGAGATATCTTCTGCTAATGAGCCATTAAGCCCCACTGCCTGACTGATAAGATTACATCATCCCATTGGGAGATGCTCCAGCCACGGGGAGGAGCCATACCTTTCCTACCTAAATAAAAACTGAAATTTGGAACACCAAAGCAGCCTTTTCCACTGGATTCCAGAGGAGAAAAACAGGCCTTTCCACAACATAACTGGACCTTCGGAGGAAAACTGCACCTTCTACCGGAGCACTGCTTCAACAGAACCACATCTGTCATCCAGGAGGATTGCAGCCACCATTTAATCAGGACTGCACCAACACCCTGATTGACAGGGTGTCAGGTTGTATTCTGACTCTGTCAGTGGTTTTATTTTGTATTATTGCATGTATTTCATTTTTTCTTTTTTTTTTCCCCTATTGAAATTGTATAAAACTGACTTGGAGTCTCTCACTGGTTTTGCTTTCAAACCAGTACAATGATCTAACCCACCAATTCATGACACCCATTAGGAGCATGGTCCTGAAGGGGGATCACACTAGAGAAGTTTCATATGAAAGGACTGTAGCTAAGGAGAAGACTCACATTTTAACAGTTCTTCAAGGATTATATCCCATTTCCCACAGGAGGGACCTTGCATGGGAGCAGAGGGAAGGGGAAGAGTCCACTGCAATGTTAGATCCTATGGTCTGACCCAAAAGGACGAGGGTTGGAGACTTAATGGAAACACCTTCCATTTGTTGTGATTTGCATTTTATGTTACAGGAATTCCTAAAAAGGACCTACCTCAACCAGTGGCAGATGAGCCTCACACAAGGCAGCACAAGTGTAGCTGTGACCTGACCTGGCTTTTATGCCCAGGAACCCTCCACAACACACCTGTCTGTCCTGAGCAATCACCAGAACACAGTGGAGCTCCAAGTCATGGACTGAACATACTCAGTGAACATTTGTGGGCATTTTACAAGGGTGGTCCATACACGAAGGATCTGTGTATACATCAAAAGACAGGAAGTGGTGTCTAAGTGGTAAGGATAATAAGGATGTATTGGATAACATGAGATCTGAGCATGATATGAACAGTGAGGCACTGGGGATGGGGTATGGGTTTGTGGGCATAAATTGTTCTGATTTTGGCTTGGACAGAGTATGTTTTCTTCCAAGTAGTTTATATCTACTTATGCTTTGGATTTGTAAGCAAATGAGTATTGAAAACTCATGTATGTTTTAGCTGTTGCTGAGCAGTGGTTACACAAAGCCAAGGCCCTGCCTGCTTATAATATCACTGTAAACCAGTAAGAAGGTTTGAAGGGACACTGTCAGGACAACTGACCCTAACTGGCCAAAAATATATCCCATACCACAGAAAGGAAGACTGCAGGAACATTTGGAGTGAAGGCATTTTTCTTCCCAGAAACCCCTACTTGTGAAGGAGTTCTACTTCTTGCAGGTGATGAACACCGGCCAATGGCAAGGAGGACATGAGTTCCTTATTTTGATTTGCTTGTGCATGCAGCTTTTCCTGCCCCTTTCTTCATCTCAACCTCATGAGCTTTCTCATTTTCTTGTGAATGTCTTGCCCAGCCCACTGGGGGCCTGAGAGAGAGGACCTTAAATCACAACTAGTTTTATTTGCAATCTCCATAACACAAAACAAGCTAAAAGAGAAACAACCATGAAGGGGAAAACAAATAACCAGCATTAGTGTCTAAACTACTGTAAACATGTTCCCTGCTCTCTACAACTTCCATGCCAGCCTCCTGATAAGATTTCCTTATAGAAATGTATTTTACTCTAGTTCTTCAAGTATGAAGGAGGACTCTCAAGCTTATTCATTTCCAGAATAAAGTCAATCAAGTGTTCTTCCTTGGAAAATGCTAATCAACTGTACATCATTAGGACTAGAAAAGATGACACATCAAAAATACTAGGATACTCATCTAATCTAAATTTTAGATTCAATCCCCAAATAAATAGTTTTACTGCAAAAAATGTAATACTTGTAGAAGAAAGGTATATGAAATTCAAACTATGCAAAGTTGGGCAAGACAGCTAATTCCTTCTGGATACTGAAATTAAAAAAAAAAGTTTTAAATTGCATTTTTACAGAAATACTATTTTCAAAACATAGGTGATTTAAATTATGTTTTACCCCCTTTTCAAAAAACTGCAGGGAGAGAAAAATCTTTAAATCTAAGACTTTCCAGTAATTCCACTGTTTTGTCTCATAACATTAGGATTTGACTTATGAGGAAGAACATCTTCATATTTCTTTTACTTCTTTTAATTGTTCAGTCAAAAGTATATATGAGAGATGGGAAATCTATGTAAACTCTACAGTATCTTCTCCCTCAGCATAACAAAAGCTATTAAAGCAATAAGACTATTTATGCAATTAGTTTTCACATATGAGAGCAAGGGCAAGTGCAATTTTAAAAGCTTACTGACATACTGGTTACTCCTGTTTCTCAGTAACACTGGGCTTTATTAATTCTGAAAATCTTGCCAGGCATTTAAAATTTTAAAAAAGTCAACTGCCACGAGTCATACATATTTTCTCACTCCCAGGGTGTGTCCAGTATTTTCAAAAATTTCAAGTTATCTTAATTTTAGATTGCCTTAGCTAAAGGAAACACATTACTGTCAGCATTACTCACAGCACAGTTTAGAAGCATATCTATCCTTGAATGAAGAGAAATCAGATACCTTTGAACACAAAAGAAGGAAAGAGAGGTTACTACTGAAGGAAATCTTTCATGCTACAAGAGGAGCTCCTTACAGTGCCAGAAATTAAATATACACTTTGCCTTTTAAAGATCTGACACCTAACAGAAAAACTGCAGAAGATTTCTGCAAGAAACTCCTCCAAACTTTAAAATGGCACTGGTTTTCTTACAGCAAAAAAAAAAAAGAAAAAAAAATTATGACAAAACTGTTGATAGACACACATTCATTCACTTAAATTACGAACCATAAAAATTATGAATTGTTTCAAATCAATGCATAAATGTTAAGAAACAAGATCTTGTACTGTGGCATGTAACTGCACACCTTTGAGAGTGAGGAACTGCAGCAAGTGGGATGAACAAAACCACATCACACACACAGAGGACTGCAATTCCTGTTCAACAATATTAAAAATTAATTAGATTTCACATACTTATAATTCAGTTTTTTATATATATATGCACACACAAGGTCAGTCCACCAACAAAAGTAACGACACAAGAAGGAAGTTTCAAGAAAATTTTTAGAAGTTCTGCTGTAGATGAAAGTTTCTCAGAACTGGGCAGAACCAGATTTCATGTCAGCTTGATTTGGTTTTGGTGTTTATAATTTAATTTAAAGCTACATAAAAAACATGCATGGTGTATGGGGCTGCCAGATCAGGTCAGAAAGGTCTGCAAGATCATCTGTTCTCATTCTCAGCAGGCCACTACACTTCACCCACATCTTTTCAGGCAGGTATCTCCTACATTTTTATATATATATATATGCACATACATATACACACATACAGACACACATACATATAAATATATACATACACCTCCATTTATTTGCCATTTTTGCAATTATTTTTGTCTGGTAAGGCTCTCTTTAGGTTTTAAATAGAATCTTGCACAGAATGGTTTAAAATCATAATACAGGAAGCAATGTCTTTGCTTGATACTGATTTATTACTGTTTTCCACAAAACCTGACAGATGTGGGTATAAGATAATCATCATACTGCCCTTTCTATACCACTCTACAAAATCCTCAAGCTTTATGTTCTCTGACTCCTGCCTAATGGCCACAATTTCAGGTTGAAGAAGAATCTTAAGACTTAGCTTGTACTTAGCTAATTTGTTGAAATCAATTCAGCTGAAAAGCATTTCAGCAATACACAGTTTGAACAGCAGTCTGGTTTAATGATTTCTGAGCCTATATATCAGAAAGGAAAATATTTAAGTTTTGCATTTTACTACAGAAATTGCCTTGCTGAGATCTGCAGATACCTGGCAAGAGAAACTGGAACATGCTAGAACACAAGCTGTATTTTTCAGCTTTCAAAGTATAACCACTATTCACTGAAAATTAAAATGAAATTTAGGATGTGCCAGAAACCTCCAATAGAAAACAAACAAATAAAAAAGTTTACTTTTCCTAACTTGCATACCTGTGAATCCTACTCATATCTGAAGTCTTGAATTCCACTACAGGGAAGGAAATGGAAGATAATTCAAGAGTTCTAAAGAAATCTCTTCAATATTGTTGTGGTTTAATCACAACTGGCAAAGGACTCAGTTCTTTGACTCAGTATTTGTCTTATTGCTTTTGACCACTCTTAAAGCTCTATATTGGTGTTGCAAAGGAGTTATCCCTCCCCCCCTCCAATAATGGCAAATATGTAGGTAGATATTTAAATGCAAAGTTTGATTTTTTTTTAATTTGCAAAATAAAAAAAAATAGGTAATTATTTTATGTATTTTGCCTTTTGCTTCAGAATGCAATCTCTTTCCTGTGCTATTCTATCTGTCAAGTGATTATTTTGATTACCTGAAATGGCAGCAACTAAAAAGTCTATCTTTTAAGCATCTTGTGCATGCCAGCATGGCAGTATACTTGTCTAGGAAGCGTTTGTTAAGTAATACCTACTATGAAAAAACAAAATGAGTCAGAAAGTAAATGGAAATACAGAATTTATTGGAAATCGACTCACTATTGGAGGAGAGGATGAGGCAGTTTCACAGACAACAGCAACAAGCTGAACATCACAGGAAGAAACCTTTCAAAGATCATTTTAACTACAGGCCAGCACAAAAAACCCTACCACTCTTCCCCTACTATTATTCTATTTAGAGATTACATGTTACGGAACAGAGCTAAAAGCAACCTAAACAAAGCAGCTTAGAGGCTGCAGTGATTTTTTTGTGATGCAACTTCATTTGTCTATTCCACCTTCCTCCAGAACAGCCCACTCTTCTAACTGGACATACATGATTGTCCTTTATCACTATGGGAGTACAGAATACAAGTTGCAAAGAGAGAAAGCTATACTTACAGGACCAATTTTTTTGCTCGTTTGCTTAACAATATTCAACTACTTATTTAAGAGTAACAATACAAACAGACAAACCATAAAACAACATCCCACAGAGAAAGAGAAAGAGGTGTTTCTTCAAAGATTGGCCTTTGCAGGAACAGGACAAAGGGAAGCCCCCAGAACACATGGCACAATGCTCACCTAGCAGGGTCGGGAAGTGCAGGAACATCTGCAGGGGATTGAAACAGCCCTGGGAAGCAAGCACAGGAACCAGGGCTGGCAAACATGGACCAGCCCTGAGAAAAGAATATTTGTGAGAGTTCTTATCACCGGGGACTACAAAAGAAACTACCCTTTCACAAGGAAGCACAAGAAAAAGACAAGGGGTAATGGGTATAAATTACTCCTGGGAAGATTCTGTTGGACAGCAAAGGAACATTTGTCATAATGAGAACAATCAGCCTGTGAAATAATCACTCCTGGGAGGTGATGGATTTCCCAATGTTGGACTCTTTAAGATCCATCTGGACAAGGTGCTGGTGATCTTGACTGGACCATGCTTTTGCCAGGGAAGCTGGATCAGATGATCCTTAAGGTCCCCTTCCAACCTGATATTCTGTGATTCTTGCAAGAACAGCAATGATTAAAACAAAAACCTAAAATAGTCACCTTCAGTCCCAGACTTTAAAAATTGTTTATTGTATCCCGTGTCACATCATTTTGCTACTCCAACAAATTCTGTTAGTAACAAAAAGCCTGTTATTACTCGGCCAATACATGAATTCCTAGCCAAAATAGGGGAAAAAAAATTAGCACTTCTGCTACAGAAGAAGCAATGAGATCCACCATGATTCTGGGCTTCTCTGAAGAGGACAGGAACAAATCTTATCAAGATTAAGGGCAACAGTATGCCTTTTAGAACAATGAAAGTAAAATCATGATCACAAACTATGAAAGGATATCATAGCTACTGCAAGCCCATGGACTCATCTCTTTGACATACAAAAAAAATACATGATGCATGACACAAATATTTCTTATTCATATATAATATGAAGTTTTGGAGCAAGATTTGCATTTATCTGAGAAAAGAAATGTGTAAAATCATTAGTCAGCTATTCAAACTAAAACAGCATGTGAAAGGAAATCCAAGACCTCTGCAAAATATCAGCAAGCCAAGTTTCAGAAACAGTCACAATTCTTTCATGCCAGATTCTCCAAGGCAATCATCATACTGAATAATTAATACTCTTAAAAATACAGAAGAGATGGGATTTGTTCACATAAGGGCAAGTCTAATCTTGTGAACTCAGTTGCAACATTTGTGAAAAGAATCACCCATGAACATATGAATTGGAAACTTGGTTATGAGCCAAACTACATAACCACCAACTCATAAGTACACAGGTACGTTTGCAAGAAAATGTGGCAATGACTTTTATTTGTAATATAACATACACTCTTCTGTTTATTTTTACAATCAAGTTCCCTTAAAGAAAAACTATTCTGACATTAATTCAAGTACAAGCTAAGAAAACTACTCTGCTATCAAAAATTTGTACAAAATCATCATTCTTAATTAAGAATACATTTTAATGTTCCTCCATAATGCAGTAGCATGAAATGTCTACAAGCTAGACATGAGATTGTCCTTCCAAAATCAGAGTTGTGAAGAAAGTAATTTACATGTTCATATTTTGTCTAGTTCAACTACAAACCATACACATTAGTGAACTTTACAAACCTGCAAAAAGAAGTTTTAGACTAATAAAAGGAAAGACTTTTTAATTAATACACTAATGCTTATTTAGGGTATACCAATTAATTTTTTGATAATGTAAGAACAGTTGATTTAAAGATTTCCTATGTATTACAGTATGTAATAGAAGTTGTATTAGAAGTTTTTTTCTATACATTAGAAGTTTTTCCAAATACAACATTCACTCACCTACTCACATGCAATAACTTGTCAAAGTAGCATTTTAGCTCCTCCTAGATGACATCATCAGTTTCTTTAGCAAGAAGGCCCAAACAACCATTCCCAGTTCCCCACTCAACAAGACTGATTTTTCTGACATAAGGTGAAAGCTACCAGGGGGTGAGGAGTGTGAGTTGAGCAGAGAAAATACAAACATCACATTGTATAAGACAGTATTTTGAATGGGACTTTTGGACAGAATACTTTGGACACAATTTTTTTATATGTTTAATTACTCTGTAAATCATAAATACATTATTTTGTTTCCCCTAAATCTTCTGTTTGGGTGAAAAACATGCATTTTTGCATGAAAAGAAAAAAGAACAGTATAGAATTTTTCAAAATTATCAATTTGAAGTGCTATAAAAAACATTACATAGACTTAGCTTACATTACATCTTGTTTCAGACACATTTTTTCGCATAAGTAAATTATTCAAGCTGGGGCCCAAACACTGAATCCCAACAAATTTCAGAGATGCAGTAGTTCAAAGTATTCAGGAAGGCATCTGAGACTAAAGTAAAAAAAATCCAAAGATATTTTTCCAGGCCATCATTAAAAATCATTCACAGAAATGTTTCATTGTCACATTTTAAGTCATCCTTAGCCATTGATAAAGTACAGAAAGGAAGCGGGCTTTTAGATGCATTTTGATGTAAAATATTGCAAGAAATTTGTACAACAATATTTCCCAGTTTATGATAATGAAGAAGCAGGTCAGGTATCAGCAGACTAAATATACCATCAGAAAGGCAGTACCAACTTCTGCTGTTGAGAACAGTTTGAAGTTTTTAACTCTATTACTATCTCAAGTGAGGAAACATTTTTTTTTCTCTCTTTGGAGCTTACCTGCCCTAACTCTCAAATTAAGTGTGTAAGTTCCATAAACACACCATAAATCCATCATTTTCACCTCAACTGCCTTCCAGCAATTCAGACTTGAAACCAAGCAACTAAAGAACATGGAATAGGGAGGTGAAGATCAAGGCTGAAGTCAAAGATGGAAGCCAGGTGACCAAATGACAAAGAAGGACAGTAATTCTGCATTAAACAATATAATCGTCACAGTATTTTCCAGCTACAATCAAGACATTTTAAGTGTTAGAAACAAGGGCACAATTTATACAGCAGAACCTCCACACGAGCAAGAAGAAATTTGTCTTTATCACATCCTATGCTTCCCTTCCCGTTTTTTCTATTCAAGGGGTACCTTCAAACTCCTTCAAACAAGACATGACTGTAGGTCTGGTGACGTGCAACTCTTTTCCAAACATGGCTGTTTGCTCTTATCAAAGGTGACAGCCTCAGTGACTCAAATGTTGGATTTCTGTCTTTTATCCTCCAGAAGTAGACCTCCAACTTTAGAATCTGACTTCAGCAGCAGGAAGGGATAATGTCAATACGTCTGTTACTCAAGCAAACTTTTGGTAGGGTTTGGGTAACCTCTAAAGCTCTTATATTTTATAAATTTCATCATAAGCAGAAATACTTCTTCCGGTTTTTAAGCAAAATCCATAGAAACTTACTGTCACAAAAATCCAGATGAGAAACCTGCCTTTCAAATTATCTGCTCAGCAAAATTTTTTGTAGGGACATGTGTCTTTGTATTAAGACACAATCTGGTATGGCAACCCATAAAAGTGCCAGTGCTTGCTGGCAACATGGCTGCTGAAGAAGGTGGCAGACACAGCAATGTGGGTACTGAGGGTCAGCATTCTTGTCTTCTGAATAAAGGACTCACTAATGCCACAGCAAACTTAAATTTGGATGTTTTAAGATAAGAAAAAGAAAATTGGAATTGCTCTGTGATGATGAAATACAAATACATGCCAGAGATACTCAGGGGAAGTTACTAGAGAGGAAGTTGGAAACTGGGATATTGTAGGAGGAAACTTCACCACTGAAACTCCATGGTCTAAACTGCACTTTGTATCCAATGATTAGGACATTGCAAATTGTCAGCCAACAGTTTGTTAAAATACTCTAAAATAAGAGTATGGATTTTAGATATTTGTGTTCTTCTGAAAATAAGGCTTGAAAACTCAATGTCAATTTTCTCTCCTCAAAGCTGGATTACTCTAACAGCTACTCATGCCTTACTCATAGTAAGCCCTTCCTTTGATAACACACTTTTACAAACACCATTATCTAATCATTTACTTTAAGTCATAGTGTATATGAGGAAATCAAAGAGCAGGAATACAGTGAGTAAATGCCATTTCTAGCTAAAGCCTTCAAGGAAGAAATTGTGTGGTGTATCATGGGTAAAGATCCCACATCTACCACGTGATGTAGAAATTAACCACACACTTCATTAGATCATTTCCTCTTGTCCTATCACTTATTACTTGGGAGAAAAGCCTGGCAGGCACCTGATTATAACCTGCTTTCAGGTAGTCATAGAGAGCCATCATAGCACACCTAGAAGTCTAACTCCCAGCTTAAGGCTGTATGCACTGCTTGCCTCCTCTACATAAGCAATCTGAAACAACAGAAGTGAAAGTTTTTTGTGTAACTGCACAGCAGCATACACACAAATTCCCCAAGCCCTGCTAGACAAGCTGTATCAGGATGCCAGGAGCCTGAGCTGCACAGTTGTACTGTAGATGCACAAAATTTCAATCATAGATAAAGGCTTTATCTATTAGCACTGTAAGTGTACAAAAAACATCAGCAAAATCCCACTGCGTGTCACATAGCTTTTGTTTCCTACAGGCAATCTGACAAAGGGTAGCAAACTACCTGGAACAAATATAAAGACAAAATTTTGAAGCAGCAGGCATCAGTGTCACTATTACAAGATGGCTCAGAAACACCACAGACTCCTTTATTCCTCACTCTGGCTTCATGATCCTTTTAAAGGCACTCACATAAGGAGACAGCTCCATACACAGGAAAACTTTACAGAAGTGAAGGAGAATGGCTGTGTGAGGAAGAGCGTGGAAGAAGCATAAAAGTGGTACAGAAAAAAAAACCCTAATGCTGTTCAGTTGCATGAACCCTTCACGTGCTTTTAACACAACTGATAGATGGAAGGTGATCTTCATTTCCTTGTCACATGCTCACCACACAAGAACTTCACCTGAAACTTCATGGCTAGTCACTGAGCCATCTCAAATTTGCTGTTAAACAGTTTTAATAGATTTTAATACTTTATATGAAATTACCATTAAAGTTTTTAAACAGGAACAGAGGATGCAGCAAGTATTTTCTAGTAAAAAAAGGTAAAATTTATTCTAACACAATTTGTTGCTTTCCCTATACGTTCAAATTTTTCTATCTATCCCCTTCTCAAAACAGGCAAGTCTATATAATCTCTCAATATTGTCCTGTACTTTCACAGGTGTTTTGTATCAGATGACAAAACAGCTCTATCATTTATCAGTCTTGGCACTATACTTTGGCCAGAAAGAATTAAATCTGATTTAGCATTAAACTACAAAGAAAAACACTTTCACTTTCTTCAAGTTATTTAGAAATCAGAGAGGACTGATTGAATTTGATGATCACTGTTCTGCTTTTGGAGAATAAAAAAAGGGACAAACACCATCAAAAAATAGAGCTGTGTTAAAACAAGCTATATTTAGCACTACATGAACAAAAGCCAGTACTGCTCTCCTTCATCATGACACTGACAGTACCAAACAGAATGCTTGGCAGCTTTCCAGGAGGCTTTAGCAGCTACTGCTGATGTGCTGCAGAAAACAGATTGACACTGAAGCCTATTTGCACTATGTGCTTTCCTACCATACAGTTTAAGACAGTTAAGCAAAAAACCATCATTGACAACTGCCTTTCCAAGATGCTGCTTGAAAATAGATGCAGCATGTATCTGAAGTTTGTATTCCTGCTAAGCAGTGGTTGGTTTTAGACAGCAGAGTAATCCTAAAGATCCATTAGCAAATACAGTGGGAAATCAGTGGGAAATCAAAAACCTCCAGTTTTGTCAGTCAGTGTTGCACAAACTGAGAATCAGAACATAAAAAATAGTGCCCATAAAAGAAATCAACAAATTAAAATCTGACAACTTGCTTTTGAAAAAAAAAAGTAGGTTTATAATGCAAATCTGCCAGCTAAATAGGAAAGTTTACCTATTTAAACAAGAGATGCAAAAACAACTTTAAAATATAATCAGAAAGGTCAGGTTGTTTTCTTGTTCAAAACAATCTTACTAGAACATTCTCAAAAATGCATCTCACTGATGCAACTATTCATATTAAAAGTGAGAAATCATGTATTTTCCCCCATACCCTCTTGTACATCCCATACAACAAATAAAATGCTTGTCTGTGTAGGTACCTCCAAGACAACAGACATATCTTCATCTTTCTAGCAGATAGTTGACTTCACTGAAGAGCTTTTTTAGTTGGTTGGTTGTTAGCTCATGCTCAGCACCAGCTAATACTGACTGCCACTCAGATATACTTCACCTACAAGCTTCATCTGTGTTTTAATTACATAGCGAAACTGTCCACTATACCTCCAATGGCTCCACAATTACTAACATTAAAATATTAACATTAAAAGATAAAAATCAGTAACATTAAAAGATTAAAAAATCTTTTTAACTAAAGGAGGTTATCCATGCTAGCCATAGCGCACTGCTTACAGAATAAATGTTTAAAATATTGAAATATCGATAAAGTTTAACAGCTTCCTGAAAAAAACAGTTTTCTGTAAAAATGGATGTTGAAAATGCCTTCTTAAACTCTCATTCATTTATAAAATAAAAATGAAAGCTTATAGTTTATACTCAAGTATAAAAAATAATATTGCACTTGGGTATTTATTGTCCTTTTTGAAACATTCTTCTCTAAAGTTCACCAGCAAGGCTTTTAAGGCTACATTAACAAGGAAGAATTTCATACTCTGTCGCACATAAACCTGGCGAAATAGTGAAAGATAAAAAAGGTAACCTACATCTGTTAAACATAACAAAGCTGCACAATATTAATCATACTTCAAGAGTAATGCACACATATTACAGAGCACTGACACATAAATAAGGCTAAGAAAAAACTGATACTAGAAAACTGTTCCTGAAGAACACCAAGGATACAGAGTATGAAACACTTAAAAAACCTAACTCTTTATATACTTCTCTGGATGTGAGTATCATGTGTATCCTGTATATAATTTAGATATATCACAAGAGACTAATTTACTATTCTTTCCATGGAATTCTGTTCCTAGTGCTTCCATGATACAAGGCAATAGCTAACTGACTAGAGATTGGGAACCAAAGCATAAGTTCATGCAAAGCCTCTTGTAACCACATCAAGAACTAAAATCAAGCCCACCCATACCACAGCACTGCTTGCAACAAATCACATCAATTCTTGCCAAGTCATGCTGCCCTCAATAAAACTCACCAGAGAATTAAACTGGACACTTAAAAAATCTTACCCTGGAGTTGACTGTCAGGTGGAGTATTTCCCAATTACAATATCTCATTTTAGTTACAAACAGAAATACAATACTTACCACTCATAGTTTCTTCAAGATAACTTTTATTAATGGGTGAGCTACTGTAGCTGACAAGTAAAACAAAACATACAGTTTCATACTTACTTCTAATTGAAAAGTAATATATTTGTAAAGCCTCATTAGCTCTCAAGAACAGAACTGCTTTGTGATTTTTCTTTTTTTTAGCCTGATGAATTTTAAAAAAAAATTGCATTAAAACAAACTCAAGTTTTTCAAAACAACAAGGAAATTGCCAAGTATCTTGGATGTATCATTCTTAGGATGATAGAAATAGGTTACAACAGGTTCTTTTACTGCCCCAAACATGATGGCCTTACATCTCTTACGTCCCAGGATGCATAATTTGCTATTTGACACAAACACACATGAAACCAGACAGTCCTCTTTCCAAGATTTTCTAAAATCACAGGTTAGGGACCAAGTGCCTTTCTCCCTTTTGTGTCTTTAATAGAACGGATGGCATGCTTAGCTCTTTGGGTTCCTCTGTTTTTGAGGATGACAGATGATCCTCACACAAAAGTAGAAAGCAAATCAGCCTTCTATCTCCCCTGGAAAGCCATTGTTCCTTAAGAATCTGGTCAGTTTAGAAGAGGAAACAGCTACTATTTTCAGCAGTTTTGCAAAACTGAACTGATTCATACTCAGACAAACTGATTAATTGTTTCAGGATTCTTTCATGAATTCATCTACATGGCGCAGGATGGGGGGAAAAGCTTCCACACTGGTCTGGTCATTCACTGAACAGTTATCATATCCAAAATGTCTACAGCACTGAATACTTGAGCTGGCAGTCAGGCTGAACTCAAAAGAGTTGTCAGCCAGGGAACTCCTAGGGCATTCCCATTTCCAAGTAGGTTTCTTTAAAAGGGAAAGGGAGGGATGGCATACTACTAAGTGGAGTACTTTGCAGTGGGTTCAGATTTAATCTAGATCTTCTAGGAAAACCTCAAGGAAATTTGTACTGTAACATTCCTTCTGATCGACTGTATAGAACTTTTTAAAAACCAGAATGTGGCAACACTGCAGTTCTACAGTACTTTTCTGAAGAACTTGCTCCTTTCTGCCCTTTAAATACACATACCACTTCTCTAAAGGGATTTCTCTAAGAAAGTACTATGGAATAAACTACAATATTCAAATTATGTTAATTTTTTTAGTTAAAGAAAAAACAAGCAAACAAATAAATAATAATTTCAAAAAACACACTAGAAATAGAACAGTGGTTGCAAGAGTTCTGTTTTCTTGTAGCAGTCTGACCTTTCTTCTCAAGTGATGGACCCACTGTGCTTCTCACGCACTAAAACTTCTTTGAGGTGTATTTTAAGGACAAAAGTTGGTAAGAGACTCCTTACATATCATTAAGTAACAAGATTCACCAGCCTAGTTCTACCACTCGGCTCCAAAACAAGACAAACCCTTCTAGACTATCTCAGCAAGTAACAGAAGTCATACATGGAAACCTTGCAGGAAGGTGCAAGACCTTAATTCCTGTAGAAATCCAGATGGACTAGCTTAGTTCTACAATTAAAGCTAACTTTTGACTCCCACTCTTTCCCACCATAAGGACCTTAGAGATCTACATCCGGAAAAGTGAAAGTAAGATTCACACCCAGTATAACGCGTAGCTTTCACTCAAGTAGATCAAAGTTGTTTTATCTTTTATAAGATTCCAGCAGCACCTCCAACTGAAGTAATTTACTTCAATACTAACTCCAGCTAATATAAAATAATACAAAAATAGCACTATTAAAAAAACCCAAACCAACAAGACAAACCCTCATCTACAGCCTCTCTGAGGTAATACATAATGTAACTTAGGATCAAGATCATTGAATCATAAATTAATTCCTCTTCTAGATGCACAACACTGCTTCTATTCTTAAGTTAAAAACTGAAATGATTGAAAATAAGAAGGCAAAACAATCATGTAGCTTCAAAATTTTTACCTTTACTCAGGGGGAAAAAAGCCCATAACATTAAAAAAAAACTAAAGCTTGGAGGGTATGGAATAGGGGGATTGAAAAACCACAACAGACCTATACAGGTTTGCACGTACAAATGAAGAACCTCGAAATGAATTTCTAAGAAAAAAAGTATCAGTGAAGTCCCATTCCCCCACATGTAGAACACACTGAATTCTGTCAAGGGATTCTCTTGGTTTTTAAAAAATTCTCCAGAATCAGATGTTGTACATAAACATGGCAGAGACAAACCAGCCAATTCAGACTAATACAAGCTCTAGAGAATGCTAAAATGTTTTTCTTAGCACACTATTATTTTTGTTGTTTATTTACCTTTATAGTTTTTTCTTCTTAAAGATCATCTAAGCCACCTGTCACTACAAAATTATCATAGTCACAGGATATGACAATATTCCCAATACCAGAAGGCAGTATTTTTAGAACAGGAGAATATAATTTTGGAAATCAATACACTAGTTACAAGTCAATATGGAATGGAAGTATTTATAAAAGCCTTGAACTTTGGAAATCCACTCAGGAGAAAGTAAGTTCTTTCTATCTATCAGTTCCACCTGTTTTTATCATTATTATTATTATTATTATTATTATTANTACACAGATGTAAACAAACGTGCACATGATTCCAGACAAAAGAAAAGCACTTAGAAAACAAACAGTCACAAAAAAATTCTGGAGATAGTTCTTTATTTTCATACAGCTACAGTCGGGAAACTATCTTGGGGCAGATCTGAAGCATGATTTTTGGAGGAATGGAGGGGGGGAAAACACAAAAAAAGACAGCTGTTGCATAGTTGCTTATGAATTTTTCCACATTTTTAACACTCCTAATTAAATTAGCCAATCTTACAGAAATACATGAATGCTTATCTACTAGTAATTACATTTTATCAGAACAAAAATATTAGGTTGACTGAAATATCAGGCAAACCACAGAGTCCTCATTGCCCCATTCCGTATGCATGTGTACAAATAATGTCAGAAGAGATAGGAGTCAACTTTATTTATTCTGAAAGACTATGCATTTCCTCCATTATAATTAACTTCTGCGCAAAGACAAGCTGCATGCTTTAAAGATATAAATGTTCAAAACTACTTAAAGTTTTGTGCTGAAGGAAAATCTGGCCACATCATGCAGACCGAGAAAGGCAAAGTGGTCTCAGCTCCCACATTCAATCATGGTGAGGTTAAGCATATAAACCCACCACGCACACAAAACATATCTATAATTGACCAGCCACGGGGCAAGAAGAGAGGCAGAGGAGGAGGGCGTCCTAATTTAAAACCAGCACATTCCTAGTGTCAGGCCTTGAACTCAATTTCCTTGTTCAAACAAGGTCAGAAATTTATCTAGAATTTCTATCTAAATAGTAACTTCCCTAAATATCAGGGAAAATATTCAGAAACTGACCACAAAATCTCACGTGCCAACCAGCTATTTTTTCTCACGGTTGTATTTGAACAGGGAGATTTTAAATTCCATAAAAACCCACTGTGATTTTAGGGTACAGCTTAGCTTATGGCTAAGTTGATACAGCAGAATATTCTCAGAGCTAATGCACTGCAGGGCGATTAAACCAGTCTTATCTACTGTGACAGACTTTGTGACTCCACAGATTCCAGTGAAATAGATTCATGTTGCCAGTTGGTGGAAAAGCTCTTTGCTTTGTTACAGACTAGATTTATGTTGGATCAACCCAATAAACCAACTCACCACATGATTCCTGTAGGGAGAGAAGAGCCCCAGGAGAGCAAGATTACTCTTTTCAGCATTGAATTAACTTAACATCCTCAAAAATTGTTAGCATTACCTTAGATAATGTTCTAATCTATTCTCTTGTTAGCTAATACAAAGTGAAAGAATTCCCAATTTACCCTTTTTAAATCTTTTTTCTTTTCTGTCAAGAACTTCTCCTCCAGCCTATGTTTAAGGTAACTATCTCTCTCTTCATCATCTTTTTGAAACTCACTCTAATTCTGTGATGTCCTTCTGTAGGTCATTATTACAGTATTATTTGAAAAAAGCATGTTTCTTTTTTTAAGGTAGTCCTTATTCCTTCCCCTCAGTCCTCCTGTAATCCTACTTGTTTTCTGCTCAGAATGGAAAAAACATAGCAATGATTAATTACAGCATTATAATGGAAGGTCCAAGAGTGGACCCAAACACACACCCCTATAAATGACCTAACAGGATTATAGTGGAAAAACAAACAACCCTGTTTGTGTAAGGAACTGTTTAAATGTGAAATCTGAACACAGAGTCAAAAGACTCGGTGGGAGGAAAAACAAATCAACTGCAGTAATAAACATGATAAAGAAGCTCCCAGCTACTACTACATCTTTAGACAGACACCCATTAAAGAAACACATGTATTACATACCGGCTGTTTGTGTCTAACATGCCAAACTGAAAACCAACCAAAAAAAGTTGAACAAAAACCAAGCAAACAAAAAAGAATGAGTGAAAAACTCTTCGTTTAACCTCTTAAGCTAGAACAGAAAAGATGCACCGTTCCTAAAGCCATAAAGGAAGACACTGCGATCAATTAAAAACTGCATTAAATACATAACAGACTTTATTTTTTTAAGTGTAACATATAAAAGTTAATAGATATGAGAATCGGGGGTTGATTTCTTCACTTTATCTAAAATATTATTCTTTCTTATATTAATATTCAAACTAATATCTAGGCAGTCAAGAGAGAGAAAAAAAAATCACATATATCTTTATACTAGAAAACAAAAAGTCCTCAGTCCACAAGGAATTAAAGATACTCAAAAGGCACAGTATTGTCACTAGATTGTCCTTCCTATTCTTCTAATGCACTATATCTATTGCAATTAATAGCATAAAAAACTGTCACGAGTCAGTGCATACTAAGCATTTGGCTTAAGAAATGTCAATAGAGGACCCCTTTCCCCAAAACAGACTGAAGTGTCTAAATAAGCCAACTAATGTCATGATCAAAAAACCAGAAAACAGGTACAGCTTAAGAGAAGTTATTTGCATACTGTATATGCATGGAGGAAAAAGGAGAGGTATATATTGTTTGGATTTGTACAATACATACCACCTAAATGTAGAATTTCCTGAAACATGAAAAATCTTTTTTAACATGAGATGGACGTTAATTGCTGAGGTTTGGTTTTAATATTAATTTTTTAAAAAGTGAACATTTTTCTCTCAGGTAATACTCCCATTACATAATTTGGATGATCTTATGATTAAAAATAAATCTCTGTAAATTTTAACTGGTAAAAACCTTCTAACTATTTAAGTCAATTTTTTTTACTTCAGGGATTTTTACCTTACCTTTTTTTAAAAATTATGAAAATTTCCTAGACTTTGTCATTACATTTAAATTACACAAAGCTATGCAACTGGTTCATCTAAAACTTACTTTATACATTTATATGTATGTTGCAACAATGCAATGGAATAAAAAAAAAAAGGCACACTGAAACTTCAGTGTGATGACACAAAAATTATTCAGTGTGAAGCAAAAATCACTTACCTTCCAGTCTCATGAATTACTAAAATAACACTGGATAACAGAATGTATGGAGAGATGCTTATGATCTTTAGTGAGGGCTGAATAATCTTCATGTAGATGCTGTGAACAGCTCCTGTATGCATACTGACATCATCAGTAAAGACTTCACGGCAAAGGATGCTATGGTAACCACACAATGTGCTGAGAGAGAAGCCTTTAATTGTTTTAACAACTTCCTGAGGCTTGTACTACTAGGTTTCCATTTGCTCAGAAAGAAATGCAAGTTGTCACAGAGGTAATGAGTGTGGTACTGTGCAGAAAAAAACCCTGCACTGAATCCTGATTCTATTGTGATGTGACTTTTTAAATTACAAGTGTCATAGCTTGAATCCATTACTGAAGTCTTCTGACAACTGCAAGATCTGTCAGGAGTCATAGGTCAAGAAGTAATACTGTCAGGTAGCAATTTTATAAGCATTTCTGTTTTCTCTATTTGCATGCATTGACACTATCACACTGAGATATTACCTTCTTCAATTCACAGCAGAGTTTTAAGTGTAGAATGTTCTTCTGCACCAGGGGGTAAAACAGAGTTTACAACAAAACCTAAAGTCCAGCTAATACTAAATCTCAGGTGTGACATAAACTGACATGCTGTAAAACAAGGTGTTTATCCTGGTGTCACATCTCTTTCAACTTCAATGACTCTTAGTCAATCGATCATCTAAGAAGGACAAAACTCTGAAAATATTACCAGCAGTGACATGATATGGCCCAAAAGATAGCTGAATAAAATTATTTTGGCTGTTTTCCAGAAAACTGGATTACAGTCTTTTCATTTCGTACACAAATGATTCAGCAGACATTTATGTGATTTCTCAAAACTGAAGAATAACCACATTACTAACAATCCTATCAGAATTACAGTTAGTTGAGATACCCCCAGTTTGGAGCATCTAGAAGGACCACCGTAAACAAATTTTTAATCAGTGTCATTGTTTCAATTCTAACATTAATCAAACCCTTGTGAAGAAGTTATGCTTTCCACAGTTAGGCTGAAAGTTCTGATCATCAAATGCATAGGTTAAGAACACTACTGGGCCAACCACTTTCACAACTAGACATCATTTAGTCTTGCCAACCAAATTTTGCACTCTTATTTTTTTTTTTTAAAAAAGCCCATTTCATGGCCCCCTTTTCAAGAACAAGTGCAAATTCCCTCAGATGCTTCACACATATGCTGCTTTCCATGGAAAACATTCTGCAAATCCACATGGTTTCAAAACCATTGATCTAAGGAGTACAGTACATTGCCCTCTACCCCAGTATCTGTATGTATATAATACTACACACACTTCAGAAAAAACGCAGAGAGGGAGGAGAAGTAAAAAACAGCTGGAGACTTGCCTTTATCATGAAGTTACAACTCAGTTAAGTTCTGGCTATCTGCAGCAATGCAGAAAGCCTTATCAATGTTGATCCTCTTCATGACCAGTATTATGTCTCCAATGGACACTAACAGCACTCACCCATGCATAAATACAGAGAAAAACAGCAGCTGAAAACCTTAGCTCAACAAAAGCAGAAGACTGTACCCTCTCTGTTCTCTCCAACTCCGATGTTACAAGCAAGGTAGCTCCTGTTAGGAAGCCCAAGAGTCAAAAAAGCCAGAGCAGTATGAACAGTGACACTTCTTCTAAATCCAAGGTATACAGGATGAAAAGGTACCTACCACCTCAAATTAATTTCCAAGTTAATAACTTGAAAAAAAAGGAAAAAGAAGGGGAAAAAACCCACATCAGCCTGAAGCCAAATATAAAAGCTTATTTTAAAACTGAAGCACTACACTTATGACTACTGAGTGGAAAAAATACAGTTACAGAGATGAAAATGAAAACACACGTGATTTTAAATTGCTAGATGACGCAGTGAGCCTTTAAAGTGACATTTTTCCAAAATACATTTCCCACAATCTCCGTCCTGTTTTGGGAAGGGAAGGATCAGACAGTAGCTACAGATCCAGTAAATTACAACCAACCTCTCAGAAGAAGTAATAATAAATGAATCCAATAAATCCAACACCTCAGTTGTTTTGATTTAGCACCTAAATGACTGCCTCAGTTTTTTCCAACTAGAATCTCAGGTAGAAGTATTTCTCTGGGCCAATTCCACAATTTCCTGTTAATCTCTAGTGAACTCACTTGACTGCTTTAAAAACTAAATAAAAGAAAAGGCTTCATTGTCCACTTCTTGAGCAATAACTTAATTTAGTATGGAATGCTAATACTGGCAGGGTCTGTTACACAACATCCCTCTTGCAATTGCTACAGAAAAACAACCAATTTAGGCTAGATATCAGGTAGGGAGATGGTTATTGGAGGCAGATTAAACATACCAGATGACAGTTTTTCATTCTTCTTAGTATTTTTTTGAGCTGAAGAAATTCTGGTTTCAAGAGGGGAAAAAAAAAAAGAAGAAACCACAATAAGAAGTAATTTTATTTTTATATGTCTGTAAACAGGCACAAGTTTAGAATGTTAGCACAGAATAGCACTGCAAATAATGATGCAATGGCATGTAGAAGAATCATCTTGGTATCATTTCTGAGGCCACATGTAACGGCTTCTTCCTATGATTAAACTTGTAGGACTATCATACTAACAGTTCACAATCATTCAAGATTCTCATTTCTACAGTAATAGAAAGAATCAGAGAGTAGCTCAAGCAATCACAACAGCATATTCTGGAGTCCTGCTTTTATTAAGAGAGATTGCGATCTATTTCCTAGCACTCTTCCACAAATCTTTACCCAAGAAAGTAATCTGAGGGCTGGAGCATCTCTGCTGTGAAGCCAAGCTGAGAGAGCTCAGTATGAACTGTACAGTCAGGAGCAGGGAAGGCTACAGGGAGACCTTACAGCATCTTCCTATACCTAAAAGGTGTTTACAAAAAAAACTGGAGAGACATTTGTTTTAGGACTGGAGAGGATTTTTTTATGTACTCTTGTCCTGTCTTATAATTCAAAATGTATTCTATCACCATCTGTTGAAACAAGAGAAGGGCTGATCATTATCTCTATGGGAGATATCTTCTGTTAATGGGTCATTAAGCCCCACTGCCTGACTGATAAGATTACATCATCCCATTGGGAGATGCTCCAGCCACGGGAAGGAGCCATACCTTTCCTACCTAAATAAAAACCGAGATTTAGAACACCAAAGCAGCCTTCTCCACTGGATTCCAGAGGAGAAAAACAGGCTTTTCCACATCATCGCTGGACCTTCGGAGGAAAACTGCACCTTCTACAGGAGCACTGCTTCAACAGAACCACATCTGTCATCCAGAAGGACTGCAGCCACCATTTAATCAGGACTGCACCAACACCCTGATTGACAGGGCGTCAGGTTGTATTCTGACTCTGTCAGTGGTTTTATTTTGTATTATTGCATGTATTTCATTTTTTCCTATTAAAATTGTATTACTGACTTGAAGTCTCACTGGTTTTGCTTTTCAAACCAGTACAACTGTTATTACAAGGGGAGATGGCTTTGAACTGAAACAGATTATGTTCAGCTAACATACAATAATATTTAGATAAGCTATGAGGGTGGTAAGGCACTGGCACAGGTTGTCCAGAGACAGCGTGGATGCCCAGTCCCTGGAAGTGTTCCAGGCCATGTTGGATGAGGCTCTGAGCAACCTGGCCTAGTAGCATGTGTCCCTATCCATTGCACAGGAGTTCACACAAGATGATCCTTAAGGTTCTTCCAACCCAAACCACTAAACAATCCTATGAGTTTCAATAAAATCTCCCCTCCTCATTGAAATCTGGGCATATGCCCTTAAGGCAGTAACTGTATACCTGCTCAACAGGTAGGTATAGAACAAGCTGTAAGAGATACCAGCTTACACAGCAATGAACATTTACTTCATGGTTGAAATATTGCTGAAAATAATAATAATAAAATAATTAGACAATTATATGTCAAAACAGGAAATACTACATTGGTACTATACATAAAAACCCATACTATTAGTATGCTGGAATGTAAGGGATAACGAATACCAATTTAAATTAGAAAATATTTTCAATTAGGAGATTAATTGTGTTATATTTCATGTATGTATACCTGCAACGAAACAAGAGAGATTTCTTTCATTTTCTATAATGGCATGTTGCCAAAACAGAGCTACATTTCTTATCACAATCAACATCAGTGGCAAAAAGGAGGCAAAATACACCAGCAACTCCGTACTCTATAGCACTGGCTCCTGAACTTGGTCATATCATGGAACAAACACACACACACAAAAATAATACAGAATTGTGCATTATAAATATACAGAAATATACAATAATATATAGAAATTGTATACAGAAAAGTATTTAAATTACTTCATGTGGTTCTACTATCAAGTCTCTGTAAATCTGGCTCTTTCTTAGCACCACTTCCACTTCAAACATTTGGACTGGGCAGTCCTAGAAGGCTTTCACAGAAATAGCATTAAGAGCAGAATGCTACCACAACTTCCTTTTTACAGATATTGTTTATTCCTGCACATATCTTCACAATAAACATATTTTCTGATCCTGTAATGATGGAAGAGGGGACCACTGTCCACAAACTTCTGGAACAACCACCACCATCAGCAATGTCTTCAAGGAAAGGCAGGGGCCTGGGAGCAAAGCAGCAGCACAATTGTGTTCTCACCACCTTGTTTGTCTCAGCCACACAAACCTCTTCCCCTTTTAAGGTCTGGACTACATCCTGTTTTTCTAAGTCTATGCATCCCTTTAAATAACCTTCTTTAAAGAACACCTGCTTTACGGGGAAATGGGCAAATTTGCCTTATGTAAAACTGAAGGATAAACTACAAAAATGAACATCAGAAAGAGACAGGACCTAATTTCTAAAATAGATAGTGTAAAGTATTAACAAATTGTACCTAGGCACCTGAATTGATATATTCATGTTTGGAAAAATACAGCTCTGGATATTAAGGTCTACATGTAACACTGAACTCCATGCCGACATGTAACATGTCCTTGTAACATGGATTCCTGAACCACACAAGCAGGGTTTTTTTGTAGAAAACAAGACTTGGTGTAACTCTGATACATTTTTTTAAAGGACTCTCAGTGCACACAAGAGGCATTGTTAAGTGCAACTATAAGATGTCCTCTAAATTTGTAGGGGTAGAACAGCATACATCACCATTTGAGAGCAAAAAAATGAGGCACTTGCCAAGACTGCTGTCTTTACTGTTCAAGCCTAATTTCATTTTACATTTCTGTATTTCAAGCAAACATTTCAAAACAAATCCTAACTTTGCATCATCTAAGAATTTTAGTCGTGCTCTGTCCAACTGTTTCTCACAGAGACACCGAAAAATCAATAGATATTAACCTTCTTCCACCACCTTAACTTTGTATACATGCTCAATGACCAAATGCCTCCTGCAGCGCTGCCAATTGAATGATAACAGGGCTTTTTATAAAAATCTGACAGGAAAATGTCCTGTTTTGCTGGTTTGAGGGCTTACTAAAAGCACACCAAAGGTCAGCTAAATGCTTCAGAGAACCAAATACCCATACTTCCAAAATTCCTCGTTCCACTCTACTGTCCTGCAGTAACTTTAACACTTTCATTCCAAGGAGTATGCTCAGTTTACACTGCCTCCAAATCTCAAAGAGATAACACATACATACATAACTAATTCTGGAATCAGAAATTTATCTGAAGAAGGGCTTTTTCACAATTACATTTTCAGATGCCTCTTTTTTTTAATAGCAAAATTATTTATGAAAATACCTCAGCCTGCTTATGGCATAAGAGTAAACTACATCCCACTAATGTTCCCAGCCTCAAACTCCACCACTGTAAGATTAAGTTTGGATCAGTGGCTTCTGTGAGTTACCTTTCCAGACAAGCAACCTCTAAATTAAAAGAAAATGACAGAATCGGACATGTGTCTACAATCTCTCTCCTGTAACCACCAAATGTCTGACAGAGGGGCAGGTAAAAAGGATTAGAATATTGGACCTAGTTTTCATTCTGAAGTGATTTACAGTTTCACACTAAGCATCTTACAGATGAAGTGTGTTACTTCTGTCTTACAGAAGCTCCTCTCTAGCCCCTACATGGAAATATAATAGGTCATTTTTTATCAAAAAGCTTTTAATATTTAATTAGAACATGTCAATGCCTTTCAGAACAACTGGTAGGCAAGCTGAGAAAGACAAGACACATTTACTAATTCAGCTTGGCTGAGACAGACTTCACAGCGAACTAAGCAACTTACACTCCTGGTTATTTTTTGATTCTGGTCCTATAGGTGAGCAAATAGAGTTTATGGTTAAAGCTTTATTTTTATTTGAAGATGACTCAAAATGGCCAAATTTACTACAAGACAACAGACATTCTTGATTTAGTCAATTAAAACAACAAAGGATTTGTACTGTGGATAGTTAAATGAAAGTTATGATAATGATCTCTGCAATCAAAAGCAATACATAAAGCTGTAATATTTTCTTGAACAAGGTTTCACATATAAACCAGAAAGAACAGATACAAAAAAATAGAACCAATGTAACTACATCATGTTTCTGTTACTGATTTCTTTTCCCTGTGCATAATAAACCTATGTAGGTATACATAACGAAAATTCATAAATTCTTGACAGAATAAAAAACATTAAAAATCACTTTTGATAGGGATTTATTATTTAAATGGAACTTGCTTTGTCAGTGTGCAGGAAAAAGAAGTAAACAGAAGCAGAGAAGGTATTTTCTTTATAGTATATTGGAAAGAAAAAGCTAGATGCTAAGAGAAGCATGACTTTAACCGACCTTCAAACAAATCACCTTTGTGTTTACCTGCATGTAAATCTATTAAAAGATCCTTCTAAACACAGCAACATAGCCTACATACAGTTATAATCCTTGGCTGAAATATCATAATTTCATTACAAGCATATTCTTTGCTTATATATAAACACTAAACTGACACAGGAAACAGCGCTTCAAGGTAGACAGATGACTGCAGCTGTTCTCTCACATATTACACTAAAGCTAACCCAGAGCAGGACCTGAAACTGTCAACAGCAGCAATTACCACCACTGAAATAACCCAACTCCATTGAATTACTGCATAAAAATATTTTCTATGCATGTAGGGGCATATAAGGAACCTCACTTGAACCAGTATCTTAGTCTCCTTATAATCTAGAAAATTAGAGGAAATGTCATACTAAATGTCATGACATTATCACATCCAAGGGGAAGTCCAGAGCAAGGAAGACACACCCTTGATCATGTCAGGGAATACTTAAGCCAGCTGGAACTACATTAGCTCCATGGGTCCTGATGGGATGCACCCATGACCATTACTCTTAATACTCTTTGACCAATCATGGCAACTGGGAAAAGTGTATAAGGACTGAGGGAATCATCTGTGAGGGTGAGGAGGAGCCCAGTGAGGCTGTAAAGAGTCTAACTTTGGGTATTTTCAAAATCCATCTGGACAAGGTCCAGGGACACCTGCTTTAGGTGATCCTGCTTGAGCAATGTGTGTATACCCAGTGAGCTCCAGAGGTTCCTGCCAACCTTGACTGTTCTGTGACTCTGTAAAGAAAACTAATACTTATTTTACCTGTCACTAGGTATTTTGAACTGGAAGAGATATATGAGCAAACACAATCAGAAAATGTTAAATAATATATCTCATCCCATAGGACTATACACACAAAACAAGAGTCCCCAGAATTATTCATATTATCTTAAACATCAAGTTTTGATTTTTCATTGATAGTTTTATTTGGTTTACATGCTGTACTGGTTTGGAAAGCAAAA
>VXBI01008787.1:1264201-1287036 GCA_013397375.1 Toxostoma redivivum | reverse complement strand
CCCCCCCCCCCCGGCAAGCACTTTCACTTGAGCGTGTGTGATGCTTCTAAGCCCAATTAAATCCGTGTTCTGTGGTATCAGATGAGTTCACAGAGTGGTGGGAGGAGCAGGTGATATTTTTTTACTTGTAGATGAGGTAAAATGTGGCAGGTTCAGCAGGTAAGTTGGTCAGAGGTTAGTGAGGAGTGGAGATGCCAGTACATTGGGGTGATTTCAAAGCCATGATTTTTTTTTTTTCCCTTGGAATTGTATTTAGAAAGTGTCAGAAGAGTGTACAGTTTTAAAACTGCTTCATAATGGAATGGGCCTTTTAGAATGTTCTTTCTCACCATGGGTATTTTTCCTTTTAATTCATAAATTAGCCTGCCAGACAGTAGGTGGTAATATCAGACCAAGGTGGTGCTTGTTTGTTCTTTTTAAAAAAGATGATAAATGGATAATAAGTTTTAAAATCTAATCATGCTGATTAGGAATTTATTGAGGAGCTAATGTATTTTAATTGATACAAATTCTTCTTTAAAGCTAACAATGTAGAATATTCTAATAAGGCTCAAATTTAAGCTGCTGAAGAAAAGTATTTTTGTTGCTTTCTGAGAGAAAATGCTGTGCAGATGATGAGTTTATAATGATAATTTTGGATACTAACCAAAGCAATTCTAATTGGTGAAGTTACCCAGTTGCTCACTTGGTGCTAAACCAGGATTGTACTGTAATTGCACTTATGCTGTGGTCTTTTAATTTATTTTTTTATTTGGTCCACTAGAGCTTTAGAATGATCACATTGTTTTACCTAATTCATTGCACAAGATCTCTTGCTTTTAAATTTGTCACTCATCATACCTAATGCCTCTTTTTTTTTTTTTTAAATTTTGTTTGTTTGCTTGTTTTTAATTTGCAGAATTTTGCAGTTACTTTAAAATTTCTAACTACTCAATTTTTACCAGGCTTAATTGCATTTAGTACACGTGTTTCAATTGCTGGCATTAAAAAAACCTTATAATATTCAGCTTTTCATTCCCACTGTTCTGTAGCACTAATTTGCAGCCAGTTATTTGTATTTACTTTCCCAGTAAATCCGAGTGCACTGCTTGGAGACATTCATCTGTTTTGTCTTCTGTTTTGCAATCACAAATTTTTTAAAGACAGTGCACAATGTTTGAGAATTGTAGTGCTACAGTACCACTGTCACTTTCATACTTTAATTGGAAGAAATAAATCTGAGCTTTTTGTTTTCTGACTCACATAACATACACAAGTCGAATTGAAACATTTTCATAACTCTCATTATTAACATTTGTGCCAAACGCTTTATTTATAAATTTGGGTGCCATCTTGGTCTTTTTCTTGCTGTAAAGAATTAAAATAGAGTTTTTCAGCCCTAGTAGTGTTTTGTAAAGGTCATCTCTTGTACCTATAGGGCTTTGATATGCAAAAGCATGTTTGATAGCACAATTAATTACAGCATTACAATTATTTAGCAGCCAGAATGGCAACCAGTTAAATGTATAATTGAAGTGCTGCTCAGTGTGTAACATTTGCTTTAAACATACATTGTATGTGTAATTCTAATTTTTAATTGGTCAGCTCTCAAGTGTAGGATGACATTTTAAGTATGGATCACAGTACATGAATTCATTTGTTATATACAATGCCTTTTTAATGTAAAAGTTGCAACATCAAAGCCAATAAAAGTACTGCTTCATAAGAATGGTTTGATGTTTTTCTTACCCATTATGTAGCAACAACTTGAAAATGATCCTGGGTATTTAAAATATACTATCTCAATCAGGCCTGGTTCAAATATGAGTAGAAGGATGAGTTTGGAGTACTCAGATGAGAAAATGTTCTATTCTCTCTTGAATTCTGTAACATATTAATTTTTGAGGTATAATTGCCTTTTACCTACTTAACTTTTTAATATACATGGAAGATTCTTATCTTCTGAGTGAATATTGAGAGCTTGTGCATGAATAGGTTTCAATTAGATTTATTAATGCAAGTGACATAATAAAGTCTAAGGACTTCACATGGAGTTCAAACTTCATCCAAAACAAGCCAAAGATTTGTACCACAAATTCTGGAGATATTTTTAAGAAACATTAAAAGTGGCACATTCTCCTGCTGATTCCCTCAAAACCTTGAGGAGATAATTCTGGTGGTTTTGTCCCTTCTTTTCCCTACTGCTTTTTAATATCATATATGGTAAAATTGCTCAGATCTACTGGATGGAATGATGCTACAGCTGAACTTAATTTTTTGAACAAAAAGGTATTTGTAGTGTCCTTCAGTGTGAGTTTATATGTAACTGTGTTATGTGTATTTGTGAAGGGACTCTGGTGCAGTGACTTTGGGTACTCTACATTGTGCAACTTAGTTTAAATATGCCAAATTTAAATATCAACAAATAAATAATAGTTCTGATTTATCTTGCTGAATATTTACCTTTTAAAGACTGTGTGGAAGAACTTTTGCAGGGAGCTAGACTCTGCTTTTAGTAAAGTCTGAAGAGCTTGAAAGTCAATTATTTCTTAGTTCAAGACAAGTTAGAGCTAATACACAAAACATTATCAACTCTAAACAGTAGGTGTTATTCTAAAAGACAGATAAAATTTTCAAGTTGTGATTCTCAGGCAGCACAGTAAAGAGCCTTTCTGTGTAATGGATCAGAGCCACACAGCCCTGCCTCTTTGCAATGGTGACACCTGTGCTTCCAAAGGCATTGTTCATCAGCAAATGGAAAATTTGGATTAATAAACTCCTTACAATTTAATACTGCTGAACATGAGAAATTAAACAACACTCTGAACTCCTCACAGCATAGCTAGAGATCAAAACTCCCAGCTGTTGTACCAAGAAATGCAGTTGTGTTTTCTCCCTGTTGTCACCAGAGGGGTTTGCCCTGCTGGCTCTCTCACTTGCAGTAATGTACATTGCTTTATGGTGAGTTTGGCAGCCTGGCTGAATGCTGTTAATTGTTTTGTATCTATTACCAGTGGAAACGAGAGCAAGAATTTGATTTGCAGTTACTTGAGAGGGCAATTCGTGGAGAAGACAAGGATGACAATGAATGGTTGAAAGTTCAGCCAGTAGCAGTGACAGAGACAGACCTGGAGCCTCAAGACTATGATTTAGACATCAGCAGAGAGGTAACACTCACAATCTTTTGCCTTCTATTCTCTGTCCTGAAATATTAACCTTTCTAAGTTTTAGGCAGTGAATTCTCATCTTTTCTTTCGAAAGTTAGCTGGAAGTTTGAACTAAAAGGAGTCTTTTGGGTACTGAAAATTCATGACCTGGCACCTTTGTAAAGTTTGTGTTTGTATTGTGTTTAATTGGAAAGAAGAAACTGAAAAGTTGGCTCTTCTCTTTGAAATATATATCCTAGGCTTTATAAAGGGAAGAGGAATTAAGTTAGGAGAAGTTCTATAAATTGAGAAAAAAAGACGAGAAGACAACATGATGAGTATTTAAAAATGAGAAACAGGAATGAAGGAAAACTTAGTTCCCCAGAGCTACCTTACTGCTTCTCATGTTGACTGGCAAACGATGATTTATTTGATTTATTTGGGCTTGAGCAGCAAACACATTTCTGTCAGCTTTTGGAAGGGCTGTTCTGGGCACGGGGTCTGTTGTCAGCTCCATATCCCAGGAAAAGTCAGTTTGAAATGCTGCTGAGCCATCTGCTGGGAAGGAGAGAACACAGCAAGTGGGAAAGGCTTCAGGGGGTGCCTGGTGCTGGCTTAAATGCCAGGGGAGATGGCAGAGCAGCCAAAATATTCATGATAATTAGATTAGTGAGCCCCTGTACTCCTCTGAATGCTGTTGGCAGAGTATCATTTTGCAGAGATGTTTGTAAATGGTTTACTCTGAGTTGTCTCTTGGATTCTATGACTGAATGTATCTTTACAGCTGTAAAATTTTTACAGAAAATACAGTGCTTCTGCAAACTTCAGGAAGAGAAAATAACTTCTGCCTTTTGTTTTTGCACTCTGCTATGATTTTTTCTGTTTCAGAAGGCCTCTGGGGCCATGGGAATCACTTTGTACTTCCTTCTAGCCTTGGATAGGAGACATTTTTGCTCATAGGCACTTCTGTCCCACTTCAGAGTAACTGAAGTAGGTCTGAAGCACTGAGTGTAAAGGTTCTTTCTCAGTTTACCCGGGTTAGAATCATAGATTTGTGTTGGAGGGGACCTTAAAGATCATCCAATTGAGCCAGAGCTCCACCCAGGCTGGCCTTGTTGTCCTTTTGCCATTCTCTTCACCTGGCAGGCACTTCTGTGCTTGAGGCACCTCTGTTCCTCAGAAGGAAACATACTCAGCTGGGAGGAAATCCATCTGCTGTTGTGATGATGAATGGGTTTGTTATTCTGAAAGGGATGAGCTAATGTAGGCTAGATACAGTATGGAAATAGAGATGCACATTAAAAAAATAAAAAGTGTATATATGTCCATATCTACACCTCCAGAGAGGAGTTGGATTCAAAAGTAGGGAAGTGTAGTGGAAAAATGAGGATTTTTCCTGGAAGCATTGACTTTGGGTTTCCTGAGAAGGAAGTATAAAATCTTGAGGCTGTGATTTTAACATGGTTGGGTGTGCCAGTGTGTGCTCTTGGCATGAGATTTGCTGTGAATTACTCAGCCTAAGCACTGGGGGTTAGGTCAGGCCACTTTGCATAATCCATTGAATTAGCCTGAACCAAGGTCAGTGGTGAAAAAATTTAGGATTATTTTCATTGAAAACTTTAAGTTTTGAAAACTCATTGCCTCATGAATCTTTTAACAAAATTCCAATAAGAAGAAGAAAAAAAAATTAGTTATCCTTCACTTGATTTCCATTTATTCACACATCCTCTATTTTTGTTTTCAAAAGCAGTCTATTCTGTATGATAAGAATTTATTTTCAAAGTTTATAAACTGTATTTTCACTGGGTGGAGTGAAAATTTCCTGCAAAGTAATTTATCCTAAAAATTTATTTATTCTAAAAAATAGTTTCTAGCTTTTGTGCAATCATATTAAAATTTTCAGTCTACAGAATTAATTTATGCAATGGGTTATGACACAGTGTAATGTATTTCTATCTGCCTTTTTTTCCCTTTCTGCTGCTCACAGATTATCCAGTCTCACAAGAATGACACCCTAGGTTAAAACCTTCAGTGATATTTCCTTTCAGAATAGGAAGTTCTGGCTGGCATGACACAAATATCATGACATTGATATCTCAGGTTTGCCAGCCCAGTTTCAGAGTGGTTGCTTCTTTCTACTCTAAGAGCTTTAGGCAGTTTCCTACTTTGGGCTCTGAGCTGAAGAAAGGTTTTCTGTTGATTCTGATTTCCTCTATAATCCCTTTAAATGTTTGTTCAGTCTTCTGAAGTAAAAAAGAATCAGAGGGAACACTGTTGAAAGGGCATCAGCTAGATATCCAGAAGTGTTTAACATCAGGTACATGTACTGACTGTGAAAATCCATGCTTTATTCTTTCCCTGTGTTCCCCCATTGAGGAGGATTTATCTCAATTTCTTTTAAGTCTTTGTTGCTGAAAACTGGATGCTTGCTTGCTTTCTACAGTTGTCAAAACCTGAGAAGGTTGTAATTCCAGAACGTTATGTTGAACTGGAGCCAGAGGAGCCTCTGTCTACAGAAGAGCTGGCAGCAAGGCAGCGTAAAGCAGAAAAGATAAAGAATATTCTTACTAAATCAAGGTTCGTTTTCAAGTTTTTTTTTTTTCCAAATCTTACACAGGGGCTCATGTTAAACACTGAGAACTAACATCATACAACGATCTTTGTTTCTGTTAGCTGAGTGGAACTTGTAGATTTGAGAAAATGCACTCGGAATTTATGTGGTGTACTTCGAGCTGCTTTTTTAAACAAGGTAGAAGATACAATGATGAACTTTGTATATGTCCATTTTCTTGTTTAAAGAGTCCTAAAACAGTAGTGAGTCCTTACCAAACAACCTGTAGATGGGAGTGAGGAGGAAGGAGAGGCAGAAGTCTGGCCAAAAGCAGAAGAAAAGTCAGGATGAGAGCAAGTTTCTGTTGAGAGAGCTGGAGTTGTGAAACAACACTTTTGGCTGCTTACAGCTGACATAGAGTCAGCTGAAACACTCAGTTTGCAGAATTGGGTGTGTCAGGTACCTGCTCTCTCCTTGGAAGGGGTACAGCTTGAGGACCACCAGGTTTTCCTTTTCCTCTGAGCGCTAGCAAGGAATTTCAAATAAATAGCACTATTGTAGTGCTTTCATTTAAGCATATTTCTAAAAAAGGTCTTTCAGATGTTCTTAAGGCCATGCAGAAATTGTGACTGAATGTGTGGTGGCTGTGTCATTTTTCCTTGTGTGCTCTAGGCATTTGCATACAACATCAACCCTATTTTAAAGAAGCACAATAAAACACAGAGCTTGATGGATGGGATCTGAAAACTGCTGTGTGAATCCAAGCTGGCTCTTATCTGCATGGTGGATTCTTGATGTTTGCAAATGTTAATGTTGTTTTTTGCTTTCCCCTCAGTATGCACAATCTGCAGCCTGCTGTTGCCCAGGACAAACACAACTCGATTGATTTGGATTCACAGCTGCAGGAGCAGGAGCGCATCATTACCATTTCATATGCTCTGGCTTCTGAAGCCTCTCAGAGGAGCAAGGAGGTAGCAGGTAATGCTTAGTTATTTACAAAATAACAGCTATTCCTTACCAGCTTCTCAAGTTGTGTGGGGTTGTTGCTGAACTCCTGGCATAAGAGAAAGTTTTAGTCATTCGTATTAAAAATAGTGAAAAGTCTATGTAGGTAACAACTGGAGAGGGGCTAATGATTTACATTGAGTATTTGGCCTCCAGTGGGCAGGATAAAGGGGGCAAAACAGTATGATCAATAAGTTCAGAACTTGGAAACTTGCTCTAATAGTGCTAAAAAATTAACATTTTAATTCTCTATAATTATATTAAATCAAATATTTCTATATTCATTTTGTAAAAGTAAATTGATCTGTGGCTTCCAAAAAAAAAAAATCAAAGAGGATTAATTTTTTTTTTTAAGAGGAAAAATTCCCTGGTCCAGTGATGGAGATGAGTCATTTGCAGCTTGAGCTGTGTGACAACAGGCTGAAAAAGACCTTGTAAAATGGGGATGTTTCTGTCTGGTGACCAGGATGAGAGGTCAGAGCAAGACAGCTGTGCAGGAATTCTGCTTGATGCCTGGAAATTAATAGATCCTTTGCAACACGTTGCTAAAAGTGATAATTTCACTCTTGATTGCTTTATAGTTGAAATAAGTAAGAAATGTCAAGAGATTTGTGTCACACAGTAATGTGTGCAGCAGCGATTTCCCCAAGTGTCTGACTGGCCATTTATAACTGGCACCATTCACTGTTCCAGTGGAGAATGGAAATAATGGGAACTTCAACTGTGATGGAGAAAAAATAGGAACATTTCTCACCCAGAGTTGTCAGTTGAAACTTATGGCTCTTGCCACAGCAGCCCCAAAGAGCTTCCCATGAGAGACAGATGACTCCAATGTGGGAATGCACGAGGTGCCTCTGCAGTGTTGATGGGATGTGGCTGCACACTCAGGGGGGCAGTGCCAGCCCAGCCTGGGGGAATGGCATTTGGGGGGCATGGAACACATTTCCAAGGAATCTGAGACTTCAGAGAGTTTCTGTGGGTGATTTGACTGACTGGCAGGGATAAAATGATTCACTGGGGAGGCCAGACATTGTAAAGCTGAATCAAACCAACAGAAGAAGAGAATTGTAAAATCATGGGAGCATTTCAGGAATAACCTTGTGGCCCTTCAGGCCATCAGTGGGTTTTTCCAACAGGGAAAATCTAATTTTTCAACGGGGCTTTTCCTCAGGTTCTTTGCTCCCAGTTCTAGTGGCCAGAACCTTGTAAACAGCTACTCCCATCCTTTGGTTGTGGAATGGGAATTCTTTTCATGATGTATGAGCCAGTGGAGCATTTTGCCACTTGTGTTCCAGCTTCTGCTGGGAAAAGATCAGCCCAGATGAACACAGCTAATNGTTTTTTATTTATATATTTTAATTTTTTATATTTAATTATCTCAAAAGTGTGAGCCATCAAGTTTTTTTAGATATATGTAACCACAAAAATCTTCTTAATTCTTTAGTTTTCCTTGAAAGTCATTTCTTGTGTTGTGTGCTTTGGCCCTCCAAAATGTAAAAGCAGAATTTAAGATTGAGTTTCAATTTCTTCAATTTTATGATTATTGTCTTCTAATACTATACCATTACTCTGGTTTATAAACAAGGATAGTTTTAATCATGGTATTCTTTATCCTGTATTTTCAAGCTGAGATATGAAAATATTTACTGTATGCACTGCACTAAGCAAAATGTTATACTATATGTAATTTGGTAAACATTATATTTCTATATAATATTTTGGTTTCTGCTCACTGGCATATAAAAAGGAAATGTTGAAAACCTGTACAGCCTCAGTGAAGTCTGGAAATCAAATTAGCAAACATAGGTGCTGGTCCAGAGCTTCAAAAGCTTTAAAAGCAGGGCTGATGAGAGTATGTCAGTGTTGTGTGCCTTCCTAATGTTAGGATGAATTGTCCATATTCTCATCTAAATAGGAATCTTTATTTGTTTAATTGATGCAAGGATAAAAGCAGCAGGTAGAAATGTTGTTTACCTTGTGTTCCATGTGACTAAAATAGTGTAGCACCTCGTTCACTGCTGATCAGCTTTCCTGTTCATGTGGTAGAAAATTAAGGTGACTCCGTTAATGATGTGAATGTTTGATTGTGCAGCCTAATTCCTGAGTGTGGTAATTCCTGTGTGTGATCCCTTCTAGCTCAGCAGCTGACCTCTCCACCCACAGCACCCTCACCTTCTGTACCACAGCCACCTCACTCCCCCTTAAGCAATGGATTTCACTACACATTTGTTTAAACACCTTCCAAGTAAGAACTAACTGCTCTCAGCATGTGTGATTTGCCATCGTGCCTGTGCTGTGGCTTGCTAAATTTCAACTTCTTTACTAAACCAAGGTTCCATCCGAATGAAAGCATGCAGCTAGCCTTTTATGGTTGTAAATATTGCTTCTAATGAGCTAACTGTGGGCTGATGGAGCCTTCAGCTGGGTGCTGTGCAGGTGAGGTGCTTCCTCAGTGCTGCTGTGGTGAAGGGAGCAGGGATCTGTGCTCTGGGTGACAGGGGCCAGCTTTTCAGCAGCCTGCTCTGCTCTGGGCATACAGAGAGAATCCAAAGTGCAGCCCTGTGCAAGCAGGGGCTTCACTGTGGGCTGGTATCAGAGCTGGCATCAGTCTTAGCTGAGGTGAGCTGAAAATTTGGCCCTTTGTAACTAATCCTGCAATGTTGTGTTTGATCATGTTAAGAGGAGATTGGTTTTGTCTCTGGTTAGGTTATTTTGCCACTTCAAGTATTAAAATTGTGATAATTTTGTTTGTCCTTACAAGGAAACATCTGTGTTTGCATCTCTCCTGGGTAGGGTTTGCAGAGTTTTCCCTGTTTGAAGTTGGAAGTAGGACAAGGTGTAAATACTGTGTGCAACTGCTAAGTGTGCCCCTAGTTGAGACACTTGCTGTGCATCCATATTTTCCTTTTATAAGAGAGTAATCTCTTACCTTTCTGATTTCCCTTGGCTTAATTTTATTGCCTGAAATTGAGCAAGAAGATAAAGCAGAGGTGAAATAAGGAAAGAGAGATCCTTGAGTAACTCCAATAATTGTACAGTCAGACTCGAGCAGGGGACAGGGGCTGACCCTCACAGGTCCCTTTCTGTGATTGCAGACTGACTTAAAAACTTGTCTGTACAAATACATACACATACATCCACAGCTAAAGATATGGATTTATGTAAAGTTACATTTTCTTCAGAAAAAGAAAGAAGTTGTGACATGCTGGGGACACAGGAGCTTGAGCGTCAGTGGCATCATGAGATAAATTATTCTCTTAACGTGTCTGTGTGAATTGTTCCTTCTGACAAACTGCAAAAGGCTTAAAAAAAAGAGTTTCCAGCAATTTCTTACTGCTTGGCATTGCTTGACTGCCTTCAATATTTAACCATGTTTTCTTTTCCTTCACCCCAGCCAAAGCAGTAAGTGAGCACTGAGTGAGACTCGAGGCAATTCCTGCTTTGGACCCCACGGAGGAGGTTCCTGTCCAGTTTCTGTGGAGCTCCTGGCTGGCTGCTGACACCTCCTTCTGGAGAGACATTCAGAGAATGACAGGGGGATTTTCTATGAAAATGAAGAGAACTGCAGATCATTTTTTTATTTACTTCAGTTTAGTTCACAGGTTTTATACGAATAAACGGCACTTTTAATAAACTCTGTNTAAAATCATGGGAGCATTTCAGGAATAACCTTGTGGCCCTTCAGGCCATCAGTGGGTTTTTCCAACAGGGAAAATCTAATTTTTCAACGGGGCTTTTCCTCAGGTTCTTTGCTCCCAGTTCTAGTGGCCAGAACCTTGTAAACAGCTACTCCCATCCTTTGGTTGTGGAATGGGAATTCTTTTCATGATGTATGAGCCAGTGGAGCATTTTGCCACTTGTGTTCCAGCTTCTGCTGGGAAAAAATCAGCCCAGATGAACACAGCTAATACTTGAAATTATTCTTCTGTGTCAGAACAAGAGCAGAGTGCCTGTCCTACTCAAAGGTCTTCTTGGGGCCAGTTCAGTTTCTTCTGGGTGTGCCTCAACTCATAGCAACTGTACATTACTTAAATAGGTTCGATTTTTTTTTAAATGTTGTGTAGTGAATTTAGTATATATTTCATTACTATAGGTTTTTTATTTATATATTTTAATTTTTTATATTTAATTATCTCAAAAGTGTGAGCCATCAAGTTTTTTTAGATATATGTAACCACAAAAATCTTCTTAATTCTTTAGTTTTCCTTGAAAGTCATTTCTTGTGTTGTGTGCTTTGGCCCTCCAAAATGTAAAAGCAGAATTTAAGATTGAGTTTCAATTTCTTCAATTTTATGATTATTGTCTTCTAATACTATACCATTACTCTGGTTTATAAACAAGGATAGTTTTAATCATGGTATTCTTTATCCTGTATTTTCAAGCTGAGATATGAAAATATTTACTGTATGCACTGCACTAAGCAAAATGTTATACTATATGTAATTTGGTAAACATTATATTTCTATATAATATTTTGGTTTCTGCTCACTGGCATATAAAAAGGAAATGTTGAAAACCTGTACAGCCTCAGTGAAGTCTGGAAATCAAATTAGCAAACATAGGTGCTGGTCCAGAGCTTCAAAAGCTTTAAAAGCAGGGCTGATGAGAGTATGTCAGTGTTGTGTGCCTTCCTAATGTTAGGATGAATTGTCCATATTCTCATCTAAATAGGAATCTTTATTTGTTTAATTGATGCAAGGATAAAAGCAGCAGGTAGAAATGTTGTTTACCTTGTGTTCCATGTGACTAAAATAGTGTAGCACCTCGTTCACTGCTGATCAGCTTTCCTGTTCATGTGGTAGAAAATTAAGGTGACTCCGTTAATGATGTGAATGTTTGATTGTGCAGCCTAATTCCTGAGTGTGGTAATTCCTGTGTGTGATCCCTTCTAGCTCAGCAGCTGACCTCTCCACCCACAGCACCCTCACCTTCTGTACCACAGCCACCTCACTCCCCCTTAAGCAATGGATTTCACTACACATTTGTTTAAACACCTTCCAAGTAAGAACTAACTGCTCTCAGCATGTGTGATTTGCCATCGTGCCTGTGCTGTGGCTTGCTAAATTTCAACTTCTTTACTAAACCAAGGTTCCATCCGAATGAAAGCATGCAGCTAGCCTTTTATGGTTGTAAATATTGCTTCTAATGAGCTAACTGTGGGCTGATGGAGCCTTCAGCTGGGTGCTGTGCAGGTGAGGTGCTTCCTCAGTGCTGCTGTGGTGAAGGGAGCAGGGATCTGTGCTCTGGGTGACAGGGGCCAGCTTTTCAGCAGCCTGCTCTGCTCTGGGCATACAGAGAGAATCCAAAGTGCAGCCCTGTGCAAGCAGGGGCTTCACTGTGGGCTGGTATCAGAGCTGGCATCAGTCTTAGCTGAGGTGAGCTGAAAATTTGGCCCTTTGTAACTAATCCTGCAATGTTGTGTTTGATCATGTTAAGAGGAGATTGGTTTTGTCTCTGGTTAGGTTATTTTGCCACTTCAAGTATTAAAATTGTGATAATTTTGTTTGTCCTTACAAGGAAACATCTGTGTTTGCATCTCTCCTGGGTAGGGTTTGCAGAGTTTTCCCTGTTTGAAGTTGGAAGTAGGACAAGGTGTAAATACTGTGTGCAACTGCTAAGTGTGCCCCTAGTTGAGACACTTGCTGTGCATCCATATTTTCCTTTTATAAGAGAGTAATCTCTTACCTTTCTGATTTCCCTTGGCTTAATTTTATTGCCTGAAATTGAGCAAGAAGATAAAGCAGAGGTGAAATAAGGAAAGAGAGATCCTTGAGTAACTCCAATAATTGTACAGTCAGACTCGAGCAGGGGACAGGGGCTGACCCTCACAGGTCCCTTTCTGTGATTGCAGACTGACTTAAAAACTTGTCTGTACAAATACATACACATACATCCACAGCTAAAGATATGGATTTATGTAAAGTTACATTTTCTTCAGAAAAAGAAAGAAGTTGTGACATGCTGGGGACACAGGAGCTTGAGCGTCAGTGGCATCATGAGATAAATTATTCTCTTAACGTGTCTGTGTGAATTGTTCCTTCTGACAACCTGCAAAAGGCTTAAAAAAAAAGAGTTTCCAGCAATTTCTTACTGCTTGGCATTGCTTGACTGCCTTCAATATTTAACCATGTTTTCTTTTCCTTCACCCCAGCCAAAGCAGTAAGTGAGCACTGAGTGAGACTCGAGGCAATTCCTGCTTTGGACCCCACGGAGGAGGTTCCTGTCCAGTTTCTGTGGAGCTCCTGGCTGGCTGCTGACACCTCCTTCTGGAGAGACATTCAGAGAATGACAGGGGGATTTTCTATGAAAATGAAGAGAACTGCAGATCATTTTTTTATTTACTTCAGTTTAGTTCACAGGTTTTATACGAATAAACGGCACTTTTAATAAACTCTGTAAAATACTGACAGTGTATTTTTAGAACAATGTATTTTAGATTTTTTTTTTTTTAATCAAGGGCTGAATTCATTTAAAAAGACACTTCTTGCATAGGTACTAAAGGATGCTGTTACTTCCCCCTCAGGCTCAGATGCACAGTGTAAAGTTTTGTGAAAAAAACCCCAAATTTGAACAAACCTAGAAGCAGGTTCATAGGGTATGGACAGAGCTGACACGGGTGACAGGTTTGGTGAAAGGGTGTTTCAGATGATGGAATATTTTTGTAGAGTTAATCACCCACCCTTTTGCCCACTAAATAATCCATTGCAAGAACTGTTTGCTTGAATTTCTACATATTAGTAACCACTGTATAGGTGAAATTTCCCAAGAAAGCCATAACAAAAGCCAGTTTTAACTCCCATTTTTTCTGATCCCAGATGATTAACTTGCTGGTATCAATCCACAGTTTTAGGTTGCCCTTGACAGTAGTGCTGCCCCCTCTATAACAAACAGCTAACAAATTTTATTTTTTTTTCAAAGTTGAAACGTGAAAGAAGATGATTTTTAATTAAAATATGTGAAGTAAGCAATAAAAAATTACATTGTGTCATTTGGCTAGTAAATACATATTTTTTTTTTGTTTTTTTTTTTTTTTTTTTTTTACTAGACATTACAATATGATGTACTGACTAGTATTTATCCTGGAAACAGCAAAACTGATGGAATGTGGCACCTGCTGATTTTGTGTGTATGTTCACCTGGTGCTTATCTTTGCCAAACTTTGAAATTCTGTGCTCTACTTAGGCACAGGGCAAAGGGTGAGGTGGTTAAAATAAGGAGAAAATAAGATTAAATGAATTGCTGCAACTATGCTTTAAAAAACCCTGTGGATGCATTGAATGCAAGACATGCAAGAACTTCCCAATGTTATGTAATTAGTAGTTCAGCTCTGGATGAGAAATAACAGAAATATTTCTGCAGTATTTTGTGAAACCACTAACTTGTTTATTCTCTGTATTCAAGAAGTAGCTAAAAACCCCTTGGAATTGACCTTTGTGTTTCAGACTTAAGACAAATCATATTATATTAACACTATACACAGAAATATTCTTGAAAGTATATATTTAGCTAATGCAATCTATTTTACCTCAATACTGCCAGTATCAACTTCAAAACCTTTTGCCAAAATAATGATTTATTTTTGCCTTTATAAAAAAGTTTTGAAAGCATAAATGAATATTTTGCAAGAAAACATTAATTTAAATAAAATGTAACAGTTTGGAAAATGGTATATGTACAGATTAAAATATTAACATAACTGCCTCCTATTGCCTCTGTCTTGTCTGTTCTCTTATCAGTGTAATTTGGAGTAATTTGTGCTTTTATCACAAATTTATTTTTTTTTTTTCTCTTTGGTTCAAATCCCATTGAGGTTCCCCAGTTTTGCATTTATTTTACTGGGATTTGAATCAGGCTCTCTCTACACCAATTCTACATTTTGATGATGATGATTATTACAAGTTGGAGGTTTTTTTTGTTTTGGTTTTAGAAGTGTTTTCTATGCATTTTATGAAACCTGTCTTTATTTTTGAATAGCAAGAGTGGTGGGTGCTGGCAAAGCTGCAGCTCACTGGCAGTGTTTCACTTTCCAGCAGTTCCCTCAAAAGGCACCAGGCTGATGGGGAGCACTGGAAATGTTGAATTCTTCTGAAAAACAATTCCAATGCTCTTCTTGGTGACCATCTTTTGTAAGGATGGTGTAGTTTTAAATAGTAATGGCTAGTTTACCTGTGCATGGAGTGTTTGGTTTGGGTCAATTTCCTTTTCCAGTTCTGTCTCTTTTAATCAACATGCTCTTTTCAGGGTGTTACAAGCTGCTTTCTAAATTAAAACTAGAAAAAATTACATTAACTTGCAGATCAATATAATTTTGGTCTGAAAGTGGCCTTCTATTCCCCTCTGCCTGTTAAACAGTGAAGTGTGATTTACTGAGCTCACTCATTGAAAGCAGTGTCAGTTCTTTTGGTTGTGCTGGTTTTTTAGTGTGTTGTAATGTTATACCAGGCAAAAGTTTTGCAGGCTGAATTCTCTTCCCCTATACAGCTGTTTCCAATTTCTTCAGCCAAAGTTACTAAACTTTTACTGCCCAGCTGCATTTATAAAAGTAAAGCCTGATAGTTGTAAGTAGCACCTCTTTCACATTTTTGGACTTGCACACAGCCCCCTCCCCATTTTTCACTATTATTTTGGGTTTGTGTGCATTGCTGGGCTGCAGGGGATCCTGCTGAGCTGTGGCATTGTTTGTTTTTGTGTGTCTGTATTTTTGCTGTTTGTTTTGAAGGGCTGGGCAGGTGAGCAGCACTTAGAGATGTCCAGGCTCTTTTGGAACACTTGGGAAGGAAAAACTACCACCTCCAACAAAAAAAGCAGCAACAACAAAACCCAGCAGAAGCAGATAAAAAAGGGTTTTTCAGGAAACTACTGAGAGATTCTCTTCTGGAAAATATCTTAGGAGTGGAGGGAAAACTAGAGAAGGATGCTACTAGAATTGTGTGCTGCTATTTCAAAAAGCTCTTAAAGCCCTTCAGGGGGGTCTTGGGTACCCCACACCTTTGGCAGGAGGGGTTGGTGTTTTGGGAAGGCAGACTGCTCCTGACCTCTTTTGCTACCATTTTACACCATTATTTTTCCCCCTGCACCATTTACTCCTCTGACTTCCACATCTTCAAATATATGTGTTTATATTTTATTTCAGCATCTGTTCCCCTCTAGGAAAGCACTTATTTCCCAGGTGTCTTAGCAATTAACTTCTGGATGTTCTATGAAGGAAAGACCAGATTTACTTGGTGTCAAAACTTAGAAGATGCAGAAGGCAGGATGTGATGTTACCCCTCTGATTTATGTCTCTGTGGGTATTTTAAAGTGTTTGTTTGTGCTGTGTGTGTGTCTATGTGCCCGTGTACTGCGTGGTTATAAGAAGAACAAAGCCATGTACAAGAAAAACATGAAAAAATCGCTATATTTTCCACACCTGGTAAAGATTCCCATTGGTTATTTGGCTGTATTCAAAAGGCTAAGATTTTTATTGCTCTACTAGCAAAAGCAACCTTTCTTCATAGTGGAGCAGTACAAAGAAAGAGCACAAAAAATCCCCACATCACAGTGCCTGAAATTCTGTTTGAACAACTGTATTGATTGGGTCTGACCCCTTTACATTTTTTTTCCCATTATTTGAAAAGGTGCATCTAACTGCAGCTGAATTGAACCAACTGCAATGAACTTTCCATGAAAACTTCTTGAGATATTTCTTTAGTTCAAAGCTCTGGAATTTTAAAGAGCATTTTTAATACAAGTCTGTTGAGGTATCCTGTGCAACAACCACACTTGGAATGTTAAACTACAGGTAAATGTAGGAGGGAGGTAAAATTATAAAAGCTGCTGTGAAATTGCTGGGAGATGGTGGAATAACTTCAAGTGCTAATTATAAAGTAAATAAAACCAGAAAACATTGAATATGTGTAAAAACTAAGTGCATATATAAAGTATATGCACATTTGAGCACTGTTGACTTGTTATTTACTTCTCAGTGCTCCAGGTTGCCTTACAGAGAGTGGAAAACAAAGAAAACACTAACAATTAGCAGTTTTGGAGCAGCAGTTGGTGAAATTGTGTTTCCAGATGTAAACTTGAAGGACAATAATGTTTTCTTGAATCCTCTTACCACGAGCTGTAGCATAAGGAAGCAACTGAAAGAAGGAAGATATTCAGAAATGAAAGGTGAGTAGTGAGATTGTAGAAAATGATGGCAGAGATGGATGTGCAAGCAAGATGTAAGAGGCTGAAGGTGAGGGTGGAGAACAGCCTGGTGGTGGGAAGTGAGGCAGTAAAAAATGCAAAGAGCTGAAATATGTAGACTTGGACAGCAGCAAAATACTTCAGTGAAAGGACTTGGCCTGAATTGTAGTGGGGAAGGTAAGAAGGAATAGCTGGCAAATGTGAATGTTTCTTGTCCTAGCACAAAAAATGCCTTGTGAGAGAGTTTAACAAAGGAGTGGGATGTTGATGGCAGGAGTGGATGAAGGAGAATCAGTGATGGCTTCAGGGCAGTGTTTTGGTAGCAGGACAATTGTCTTTCCTATTGCCAGTGGCTGTGCTCTGTTCCTAGACAGCCTCTAAAGTTCCTTTCAGTCTTCCCTTTTTATTTTTCTCCACTGGATCCTCATATGGCCACCACAAATGGTACTGGGCTTGGATAGATAAGAGCACAAACTGTAAATGTGAGCTCCTTCTGCACCTGCACATCAAAATTAACTCGAGTTAAATCACCAAGTATTGTGTTTCTTTAACGCTGTGAAAAACCAAGGAAACTCACCTGTCACCATGATGCTGTACACCTCTTGCACTAAGATATTTTTCCAATGAAAAGTGCAGAGGTGATGGGCTTAAAAGCAAACAAAACCAACTTTTGCTCTGTCCCTTCAATTGAGGGTACCTTGACACATGTCCCTTCTCTTAATCCCCTGACAGCTTCCAAGAGACTGATGCAAAGAGCTGTGCCAGGCTTTGATTATGAGATATTGCACTGCCACTTATTCTCTTTGTCTCCTGCAGTTTACAGAGGCAGCTTCAGTGCATAATTTAATCCCTGTACTGGGGACTGTAGCAAATCCATGGAGATTTCTACCAACCGTCCTCTCTGGCATCAGAACAACATGTGCACGTCGTCTTTGATGTGAATTCCCCAACCAGAGCCTTAGAGGGACCTATATCTTTGAAGCTGGCCTATAAATTGTGCTTTCAGGAATCAAGTTGTCAGCCTCCTCTTCAGGAAGAAAGAGAGAGTAAACTGCAAAGCACTTGCAAGAAACCACAGGGCAACTTACAGATCTGGTTTGCTTGGCCTCAGAGGATTCCTGTAGGATGTTGAGAATCCCTTTTTTACCTGGTTTAGAAGCACCCTCTGTGGTGGCTGCTGGACCTGTGGGTGCTGGGGCTGTGATGGAGCTCACCTGAGGGGTTCCTGGTTCCAGGTAAATGGAACAGGCACACCAGTGCATTTGACCTTGTTCACGTGTTTTCAGTCTTCCAAAGCCAAGTGCTGAGAATGCACCTGTATTGCTCTTTGTGTAAGCAAATTTTCAGTGTGGTTTAGAAACAGATGAAAACTTAGCAGATGTGATGGCTGTTCTGTGACAACCCTCTGTGGCCCAACTTCAGTCCTTCCCTGAGGTGTAGAACAGGCAGACTTTTGCCTTTCTATGGAGATGGAAATTAGCTGGTCTGTTGAGGAATTTCAGTGGACAAATCTTGTTTTAATAGACAAATGTGTTGCCCTTCTTATTAGTCAGTGTCTGCTTATGATATGTTCCTCCCTGGGAGCTCCTTCCATACCAACTTGAAAAAGCAAAGGGCTGACAGGAGTCAACTGACACTGACTTGGATTTTTCCTGTGTTCCCTGTCTCCAGTGAGCTGAAACCATCCTGCTCCTATCCCTGCCACTACTGCTGACATTGTTATATGAAATGTTGCTAAAACTGACTCCTGAATTGAAACATTCACTGCACAAATTGAGCTAAATCAGCCTGTATATAGAGAGAAGCTTATGCTGCTTCACAGATCAGTCTGTGAGTTCTTAGAATGTTTAGAAATTAGACAGAAACAGACAAGACTGTGTAGAGTTCTTCCTATTTTGAGCAGGTGAGTTACATCACAGATATTACCCCAAATCTCATCAGATGTTCATATTTGGTGTTCTACTTTTGAGGAATGGAAATTGTGTTGATTTTTTTTCTTTTTTCCTGATCAGAACTATTCCTAGAATAATTTCATTTCAGTTTATTTTTCTTTTTATCTTTGTATGTTCTGTTTATTTCTAACTGAAACTGATGGCCTAATCATGGAGGCAAGAGGCTGAGTGGAAGAGCCCCTCATTGTGTCAGTGGCCAGCTGTAGGGCTGGCCAGCTGGATCTGCTTTTCCTGGATCCTTCCAGATCCCAGTGTGAAGCTCTGCATGGCTGCATGCTGCTGGGAGAGCTCAGAGAGCAGTGGTGCTGGGACAGAGAAGGCAGAGAGGTGAGTGGCAGCCACTAAAAGATTTTAACAGTGAAATGCTGGTTTGAGTTTAGCTTAGTGTCTAACCAGGAAAACTTGGAATGGGTCTGTTAGGAAAGTAATCAGTTGATCTTTTAGGGAGGTGTCTCTCTCTCTTTCCTAGAGATAGAGCAGCTTGCCTAAGTCATGGTGAGGTTTTCTCTCTTCACAATGTACAAATTTTTTCTCTATGTATTAGAAGCTTGCAGTATTGGGAAAACAAAATCTATGCAAATCAAGTACAAATAACTGACTGTTAGTGGCTGCTGTAGGATTGTTCTTTAAGTGGAATGAGTGGACAAGCTTGTATTAAATGCAGATGTAGTAAGACACAGCAATCAAAATCTACACTCAGTTTCTATTTACAATATTACTTTTATTTTTTCCATATTTATTCCAAGTCCTCCCCCAATAGCTGATGCTGCAATGTTTACATTCAACTAGGTAATGATAGTACAAACTGCTGCTTTCCTTCAGCCAGCTGGCTTGGAAATGTCTGCTCATCAGGAATTGTACAGAGATGAGTGTCCCCTGGAACACTGCTGTGGTGGTACTAGAGGTACAGGGCAGGTGTCCTGTTCTCCCAGCCAGGAGAGCCAGGTGATCTGTCTGACATACGAAGAGGAAAAAAAGTCTAAAAAGCTCTGATATTTTATTCATTACATGAATGCAAAGACTTTGCAGAGGAATGGATGTGTTTAATTCTTGCTGGGAGGAGTTGCTGAACTCCTTTCTAGGAGGCTTTCTAGGCATATCAGCTTGACTGGACAGGTACAGCCTTGTGCTAATTGACTCAGCCCTCCAAGAGGTGCATGTACAGAGAGAAAAGGAAGAAGGGCTCACATACTTAACTCTTTATTCTATATTTTAAAAAAGCTAAAATGATTTGCATATCCTTTTCATTATCAAAGTATACTTTCTCTTTCATAGTGAACTGGTTTCTTTGGGAGGTGTTATTTTTAATAACAGCTCAGTGCTCTAGCCAGGAACCAGTAATTCAAAAAATCACTCTTTTCTACTGAAAGGCAGAAACAACTACAGCTCCTCCCCCTCGTTAGAAAGCCAAAGAAGCAATTAGAGCCTTCTGTTGTATTACACTTTGCTAAAACATCTTCTCTATGCAACTGCTGTAGGACTTCAGATGGATACAGCGATCAATGCTGTCACAAAAGTGAGCAATTTCTCCTCAGCCCTGCCAACACTAGCATCTATAGACAAAATCATGGTTTAAAGCTCTAGTACATCACAGAATAATGCTGATATTGGTATTTGACAACTAATGCAACATCACGTATTTCACATGTAATCTTAATAGTTAAAAATTCAAGACTGGGGTACTAACTGAATAAACCACTAACATGAAGCTTCCTTATCTGGCATGAAATAAGGGAAGGGATAGTTCAGATAACATTGTAAAGATTGGGCAGGAACAAAACAAATTTATTTCTCCATCCAGGATTTTATACACTTTACAAAAACCAGTAATATCACTGTGCCCATAAAAATGTTATCCATGGCAACAGAAAGCAAATACTACTTTTTTGTCATCTAACAGGGTCTTTTTAAAATCAAAATACAAAGATTTGTGCTGTAGCAGTCCTCCACTTTGCACGGTAACAATAAGGCTTACTGTACTTTAAATACAAAGCTGTTACATCTGCAGTTATGAACCACTGGCTTTCACAAACATCATTTTATAGTTGCTTTTTGCTTCTTTTTTGTTTTCTGGAACCTCAGCTTCATCGTGTTTTTCAGTAGCTTGTAGCTCCTCTGCAGACTCCTCCTGCTCTGAATCAGAGCCACTTTCAGAATCCTCTGAACTCTCATCAGAGGAGTGTCCAGCTGCCTCCTCTTCTGGTTCATCTTCCTGAAACTGTAAGTTCAGATTATGATAGAGGTAAAATATTATTTCCTGGCAACTCCACCACAGCCTTTAAAAGGCTGTGAGATTGCTTCACTTAATGGCTCCTTTCATTTTGTTACTAAAAGACACTAATTATAAGACAGAAAGCAACTCCCTGAAGTGGTTATTCATGCCAGCTGTGACATGCATGGATTCATCAGCCACTGGTTTAGTTACAGCAGAAATCCTAAAGACACCATTCAGTGAGTCTGAAGTTCCAGATCACATCGGTTCAGTAATTCCAGTTCTGATACTGGAATATTTGTCACAGAGTGTGACACAATGGAACTAAAGGCTAGACCATCAAGAATTCACATTCGTGACTGATCTCTGAAAGGACACAGCAAACTGCAGCATGAGGAATGCTGAAGTAATCCAATGATACTGCTAACAACAATGCAGATGGTTATCCCCCCTACTTATGTACTCCTAAGCAACACCCTGATTTAATAGATTTGTCACTTTGTGCCCTCATCAGTCTTGACTGCTCTGGAGCATTAAGGCATGTCATTTCACTTCTCAGAACAACGAGCAGCATCAGTCATCTATGAGCACCTAAACAGCAAAGTGCCTGCAACAGGTCTGTCCTTTAAGCCAAACCATGTGAGTGTGCTTGGATTTTTAAGCCCAGGACCACCTTGCCTTAGTGAAGTGAAAGCCAAGGCACTGTGGGAATGAAGCCAGTACCTCACTGAAGCCGAGGCCGCAGTGGCGCCGGTTCCGCCCCGACATGGTGCTGTCCATGCTCTGCTGGTACTGAGACTCCAACTCCTCGTTCATCTTCTTGTCTTCTTCCCCTGCATTGTCCAGGGTACTTTGGTTATGGTTCATTCATAACAAGGACACCAAATTACAGGAATTCACATTTTCAAAGAAGTTTAAATGTAACCATTCTAAACTAGGATCCGGTATTTCTGCATACAAACCATCAGACTTTAAAGCAACAGGACCAAGTGTGCAAGCAGGATGGCTTTCATACAAAGAGGGCTGGCAAGTTCCCCACACCCGATGCATTCCAGAGTTGCACTGTGCAATATTATGTTCTACAGAACGAGGTAAATGGAACCAGTGTGAGTTCTCTCTGCGACATGCCCCAGCAAGGAGAAACTTTGTGACCTTCACTACATAACATGGGATTACTGTGATTAAATCATCCCTCAGATATAGCATCAGGCCTTGGGACAATAGCACCACTCTTGTTTATGGAGCTCTATCTGAAACTCTTTCCTGCATCCCAAATTACAAGGAGCAGTTACTACAGCTCTGCATTTTTTCATCCTTAGGAATTAGCAGAAAAACTAATTTTCATGACCTACTTCTATGGCCCCTTTATTTACTTCAGTAAGTGGTCTAAAGTAGTTAAGGCTCCTATGTACTTGGAAAAGATAGGAATCTCTAATTCTCTCCAGGAGGCATACAACACTAGCTTTTCATTTGTATCTCTGTGAAGCTGAAAGGTTGTACTGCAAATCCTCATTTCCTCATTTGGAAGTTAGAGCTGTATGTTATTGCAGAAGGACAAGAACTGTATGTTGGACAAAGAAGTGCTAAAACCCCAGCATTTTAATGTTTTGCTATTAACAGATGAATACCGATTCTTTATGACTTCAAGGAGAAGCATCACTTCCTTTCTAGAAATTCAGATATGAAGGAATGATTCTCAGTCTCTGTAAGCTAACAGCAGCAGCACCTGGAACCAGTCCTCAGGCTTACTTTGGTCCACAGGTAATTTTTTATCATGTGAAAAATGATCAGTGGAGTGCATCAGGGAAAGCCTTCTG
>VXBI01008787.1:1231497-1258487 GCA_013397375.1 Toxostoma redivivum | reverse complement strand
GCCGGGCGGGCCGGGCCGGGCTCCGCCTTGGGGCGGGCGGCCGGGAGACGGGGCCGGGCCTTGCCGGCGCTTCCCGGTGGTTCCCGGCGCTCCCCGGCGCGTCCCGGTTCTCTCCTCGGTTCTTTCCCCGGTTCTTTCCCCGCTGCTCGGCTCGCTTCAGTGCCCGCCGCTCCTGCTGCTCGTGTGGCCCGCACGGAGCTCCGGCTGCAGTTCCATCACCCCCGCCCGGGTACAAAGCACAAATTCACGAACTGCCCGGAAAATTGATTGATGCATGCAAATATCTCAAAAGCGGGGGCCAAGAAGATGGTGCCAGACTCTTCACAGTGCTGCAGGACGGGGAGCGATGGCCATAAACAAGAAGTTCCCTTTAAACATGAGCAAAAATTTCCTTACACTAAGGGTGACAGAGCACTGGAACAGGCTGCCCAGGGAAATCCCTCCCTCTGGAGACATTTAAAACAAACGATTTTTTTTTTTTCTTTCTAGTAGTATCTACCAGCGTTTTTCGTTTAGTTTGTTTAATAAGAATTGTGGTCATCTAATACCAGTAAAACTGTATTTTTCCATTTTTTAAAAGTTATGTTGTTATTAGTGTTTCTGTACTATTATGCTTAAAGACTTCTATCTCAATAAAAAACAAGTGTGAAATTTTAACTTCATGGCTGTGTTTCCTTTGTGGGACAAACAGAGAAGGTTTGTCTTTGGGAGAAAAGGTGTAAAAAATAAGAGAGCTCACAGCAGCTATTACAATTGTGTCTTAGCTGTGGCTCATTGTCAAGTTCAAGTCTTTTTCAGGACAACTGAAATGAACTAATGTTTATGTGTCTGACTAATGGTTTGTTCATTTTGGTTTTGTTTACATTTTGAATAGTGATGTGGTGCTGATATTTTTGTGAGAAACTTAACAATTTTTTTCTCCCGTAGTATATTTCTCCTTTGCTTAAAATGCTCTGTTTTTGCAGAGAAGAGGCACCTTACCAGAAAAAGACATCCTCAACATTAAATGGCAGCCATCTACCTATGGGATCACTTAAAAATGGAGTGATCTGAATGCCAACAAAAATGTGGATTTTTTCAGTAGCACAATGGTTATGTAAAGATTTTGCTTATCTCCTGCAGATATTACAGATAAGTCTGAGGATGTGTGACTCATGAGCTTGATATAATTCCAGTAATACTAATAAATTATAAAAAAGGAGTTCTGAAAATCCTGGCATGCTGGAATGCAGTGTTATATTTGCTGTATTCTTTTGAACAGCAGAGAAATTCTCAGAACAAGGGACACTGAGTTTCTAAGAAGAAACACATCTTCTATCTCTGAGGCTGTTCTGGAACACAAACAAAACATTAGGTAAGGACTCTGGGCAATATTTGTGAGAGTTTTCCACAGTTTTGACGTAGTGTCTGCAGACACTGTCCTGAAGTTACCATTCAATTCACAAAAGTGAGGTTTTGTCGTGAAGCACGAACTTGCTGCGATGCAGAAACAGAACCTCAAGCAAATGGCTGCTTGTGTAGAGGGAGGAGCAAGAGGGAGGAACAATGAGGTTTCTTGTTGGGCATTAACAGAGGCAATGAGGTAAGAGTGAGATGAGCTGAAATAACACAGAAGGTAACAGAATTATTTACTGTCATGTACAAAAATAGACTTTTCAATATGTTGCTGCTGCTGTGGTGAGCTGCAATCTGTGGATGGGAACCATCTATAATAAAAATAAATGAATATAAATAATAAGAAATAAATATAAAATGGCTTTTATATTTCTGAACCTGTTGTGCAGGGTAAATGCACACCAGCTCTGTTACAGGACATGCCAGAAGAATCACTTGAATGAGGAGCTTCTGAATTTTGAAGCTCAGCAGTCTGCATTATAAAAACTTTCAGGCAGACAAAACCTTGTCAAGGAAAAAAAAGGAAATTCTGAAATTAAGTGAAAACAATTAGATGGAATGGCACAAGGTGAAGTGTAGTTAAATGAACAAACTTAATAATACTCACTGAAATGATGAGATCTCATTTGCTTTCATGGAAAGGGATGGTGGTGGGAAAGTTCAGGCCAAACTAGATCTTGTTGAATCAGTTTCATGAGTGAAGATCCTGATATAAATTCTTCACAATTATTTTTTATTTAATTTAATTTTTAGCTTTTTTTTGTGGAGGAAAGGTAGATAAAAGTAGAACCAGATCTGACAGCTAAAATAATTTCTCATACTGAAATGTGATAGGGTTGTCTTTGCCATGCAGTGATTGACTAAGCTGCAATAATAAAACTCACACAGTGACCAAGATAGTGGTCAGCCCTGGTTTGGAAGCCATGGACACAGGGCTGAATCTTCCCCTGGTTACTCCTGACTCCACTCAAGACTAAGTGGCTTTTGGTAAATTATCTCACTTTTCTACTTTATCTGTGAAATTAGGATAATATATCTGCATGCCAGCATTAAGAATTAATTATCAGTTGCAGAGTGTGTGTTCAAAGCAGAGTATAAGTGCTAAATATTAGCTGTAGAGTAATTGGACTACTGTAATTTATAATATGCTCACTGACATTGGCTTATAAAACAGGATCAACCTCTTCTCAAGTGCTGTAGAATGTTTAATTGTTACTAATGAACTTCTGATACTCAAAGTAGCTATCACCATGAGGCAGGGAATGCTGCCAGTACCTGTCTGTAAAAAAGCTTAAGAAGGAAACAAATGCCTTTTTTTAGCTTGAAAAAAAAAATAAACATGCACACATACATCTACTTTAATTGCACAGTTTAAATTACATCTTTTTTAGATATAAAGCTTTATTTCGTATCAAATAGAAACACAACATTACCCAAACTTTTAATCTCTTTCAACCTATTTAGACTGAAAATGCTTCCTCTTTTCTGAGCAGCTTTGCTTGGTAGTTGTCACTGCAATATAGGGAGGGTGCCACAGGGAAGAGTGGAAAATATTCTGTATATCACTGAAAGCAAGGAAAGAAACTCTTTTACTGAAATCTGACTGGCCCAACAGACTTATTCAATGTGTTTTAGTGGCCCTATGTCTGCCAAAAGTTCAATCCCAACCTCTTGTTTTCTTTGAAGGGGCTGGGAAGAAGGAGAGACAAGCTAAGAGCAAAGAAAGAGATGTCAACAGAAGGGTAGCTGAGAAGGGAGCATCAGTTGAGTGAAGGCAGTCGTAGCTGTTAACATTTAAAAAGCCCTTTCAAGGACTAACAAAATAAAGGATAGAGAGGTCCTCATCCTGAAATGGCTTTTATATTTCTGAAGCTGTTGTAAAAGCTTTTTTAGAACACTTCCCATCTAAAACCAAAATAGTTTCTATCATAAACAAGACAGACAGCACATCAATACAAAGACTATCTTCACTTACTTTCATTTCTGGACTAGCAGAAAAGGCTATTATTCAATACCACAGAAAAAAGAATTGTTGCCCCAGTTTAACAAAGGAAGAAAACAAAGAATGGAGAGATTATGTCCTTGAACCTAGGTCTGTGCAGACTTCTAGTGACCCTGCATGTGTTAGGCTTCTACAAAGATTTTTTCAAAATTCCCATTTTTTAACATCATAAAAGGTATGTTAAGAAGCTTTGTTTTGGTACAATCTTAATGCAGAGAGTTCACAGGTAGTTTTTCAGTGTAGCCAGGCAAGGCCAACAATGTATCTCCTACTTAGAGCTGCCCCAAAATAAGGAAATACAGTGGTTTGCTTTCTTAAGATTTTACACTGTATTAAACTGACTAGGCCTCTTCACTTACCCCTGTACAGGCTACAGTGCTACAATACCACACCTGAGTAAAAATCATTTTTATTGTGATGAAGGTACAGCTTTATATATCTCTCTTCTTTCCTTCTTTTTCTTTTGTGCTTGCTAGCACATAAAAGCCCCAATAAAGACGTTTCACAGAAAGTACCTGCCAAGTTCAATTATTCTACTGTGAGTCTGAATGAGGAGAAAGTCTTCAGTATTATCAAAATGAATTGTGTTTGTTTAGAGTGAAAACTCTAGATCCTTCCTTGGGTGTATCTTCTGTTCCCTTTGGTATACTGTTTCATCCATCCTTAGTAAATCAGAATACTTTAGGGAAAAGAGAATCTTAACGTTTTTATCTGTTTGTCTTGGTGAATTTAACTTATGAATAATTTGAATTTTGTGTGGACAAATCACTGCTTAATATAGTGTAGTGAGCAGCACTGCTGGAAAAGGTTGAACAAAATTAACATAGTTCTTTTTTGAGTCTCACAGTGCTGTGTGAGCCAAAGTCTTTGAAGTCTGCTGAAAAATTGTCTGTAAACAGAATTTGTCTCTTCATATAACTGTTTCTCTTCCTAACACCTTTGAATGGTTTATTGGATGAACAAAGAGAAATTAGAAGGAAATATAAGTGGTATGTGTGTTCTCCTTCCTAACCCTGTATGATTGTAATAGTTTCTTCTCCCTAGTGATTTCAGTAACATTTGTGGAAATGGTCAGTGGAAAGGAATAAGAAATAGCACCAGGTATCTTTATCCTGCTGGTTTCACTTGATCCTTAGAGAAATATTTTAAAGGTATGAAAAAAACAGGTGTGCTAAAGCTCTGATGTATCTGCACAGCTCCCAAGTCAGGGTCCTTTTCGAAAAGAAATTTTCTCCCTAACTTTCATCATCAGTAGAGCACACTGACTTTTCATATGTACCCAGTGTCCAAATAACCTTTGAAGACTGCAGAAGACTTTTTTCCTGTCAATATCTGCACCTCCCTGATAGAGCTGTATCACAATACTGTCTGCTGCCACTGCATCAGAAAGATGTTTCCTGCTGCAAAAACAGTTTCATTAATTTGTGTCCTGACAGTGTCTGTTTAAAATGTGTGGTCACTCATTACCCCTGTTATTTAACCAGTTTGGATGTGTTCTGTGACTTGTGTTCCTCAGAGCACAGGCAGAGTGTCTCCTTGGCAATGCTGATTTTTGCTCCTCTTAGCTGCTGGAAGATCTCTACTCTACAAAGGACATACAAATACATATTTGCTTTATCCCTGTACTGGGCTCATGGGTTATTAATTGTGTTTCAGTCACAGCCTATTGGCTTTGAGTGACTGCAAGAAGCACAAAAATAAAAAGGAAATTCATTGCTCTCTTTTACCTGTTTAACACCAACACATTATTTCTTACATCAAGTCTTTAAAATTAATGTAGTGATCTTTTCAAGATCTACACTCTATTAATAAACTATAAACTATCTGGCAGCATTGCTAAGAGCCTACTGTATACCCTGCCTGTACTAAAGTAGACTTTACCATTTTGATATTCATACTCTAATAATAAATGGCAGTAAGTTGCAGGTGCCATACTGCAGCAATTTATGTATGTTTTGACTTTGAGCATGGAAATTTGCAGCCTAAGCATCAGGATATTTTTATTAATCTGAAATAATAAATTTTAAATACATTAACCTAGGCATGAAAGAGCATGTCCACTTCATATGATGGTATTTGTGACAGGCCAGAGACTGTCATGGAATTGTGGGCAGGACAATCTCCTTTACATTAGGATAGTGGTTGTGACACACAGGCACAGTGTGCCAGAAAAAAAAAATATGCTGTTCTACTAACTTTATGCCACCTTCCTTGTTTTGCTGGGGGCATTACAGGAGCCAGTTTCTGTGTTAAGTTATGCATCATTTCTAAAGCCTTTGGGATCCAAAGTGGGAAGGCTTAGTATAAATGCCATGTCTAATGCTGTTAATTTACTAGAAATGAATTCTCTACAGAAGACTGAAGACTTTGTTTGAAAGAAAAGACCAGAAAAGCAAATGTAAGGCTGGCTGCTGTCCCTGAATGGTTTAGTGATTGCCTGGAGTGTGATACTCTGAGTTGTTAAAACTGGGATGTGTATCATACAGAATCCCAGCACATATTTCATAGGAATATGTAGATGGGAAAGCACCACCTGGGGGCCATCCAGCCCTACCTCTTGCTCAGTGCAGGTCCAATTAGAGCAGGTTACACAGGGCCATCTCCAGTCAAGCTGATCCATGTCCAAGGATGCTGATGCCACAATGTTTCTTGGCAAACTAGCCCGGTGTTTGACCACCCTCAAGGTAATTTTTTTTTCCTTATATTGAATTGGAATAGTTCAGCTTGTTTCCATTGCCTCTTGTCATGTCCCTGTGCACTCTGCAAGGAGCCTTATTCCATCTTCCCTACACCCTCTTATTAGGCTGCTGCAGGCAGCAAGAAGCTCTCACCTTCAGCTGCTCCTCCCCAGGCTGTGCCAGCCCAGCTCTCTCAGCTTCTTGCTTATTTTCTGTATCACACTGCAGCCTCCCAGTTGTCTTGCTTCCCTGTTTCAGAATCTGCCTTGTCCTGGGAAGACCAGAGCTGGACCATTGCTCCTGATGCAGTCTCTGCAATGCCAGGAAGAGGGAAATTACCAGGTCCCTCAATCTGCCTGCAGTGCTTCTCTTAAAACAGGGATGCTGCTGGCTGCCTGTGCCAGGGCACACTGCTGCCTCATGATCAGTTTGTCCACAGGGACCTCCAGTTTTTTTTTTTTCCCCTGCAAACAGGCTTTCTAGCCAGTTGGCCCCCAGCCTGTACTGTTGCATGGGGTTATTCCATCTCAGAGGCAGGACTTTGCATCTTAGTGTGTTGAACTGTAATGTACTGTTGCATGGGGTTATTCCATCTCAGAGGCAGGACTTTGCATCTTAGTGTGTTGAACTGTAATTATAGAATTCTGTGTGTTGAGTTATAATTTTGTGCTTGTAAGAATGAATAGCTCTGAGTTTGTCATTTGGGAATAGCAGTGGTGTGCCTTCTGAATAGCCTAAACAATGCAGAATTATGCACAATATGACTCATTTTTGGATAGCCAGTTAAACAAAACCACCTAAAGCTGATGATATATCAGGTACATCCTGGGATACATAAATTACAGAAATCATAGTTAATTACAAAAGAAAAGATAATTAATTGTTTCCTGAAAACTGGTGATTTTTTCAGACTAGCAATGCTTCATTTTTCTTTTGTACATTTATAAATGAAGTAGGCTGTGCTAATTTGGAGGCAAAACCAACATTACTTTATGGCTATTTTGTTTATTGATCAACTGAATATTTAATTTTTCTTGTTAGATTAGAGAATATTTTTATTAATGAAAGGGTTCAAACTATACTTCATTTTGAGGATATTGAAATACCAATTAATATTGTCCAGTATTGTCATTGCATGTTGAATGATTTTTGTGTAATGGCTGTTCATGCCTTTCATGTGTACATAAATCCTCAAACTAGAAACTAAAGACTTTTTATGCTGTATGTCAATCTTTATAAAAAATTTGGTTGAAAATAGTTTTAGTTTGGGTTTTTTTGACAGTTAAAATGAAGATGGTTTTCTTTGTGGTGCCAGAAACACAAATCTTTATTTATGCTTTCCCCCCACTGTTAATCCATTCGCCTTTTTTAAGAATCTTGAAATTTGTCAGAAATGAGTCTGGGAGGATGAATTCAACAGATCTCTGTCCATGGTCTGCTGCATCTTGCTCCAAAGGGCTGTGTGGCTGCAGAGTTAGGAAAATTTGGCGGATTGTAAATTAAACCTCGGTGCTGCAGGCTCTCAGCTAGGAGATGCTATCCAGAAAGCCAGCATTTCTGGTTCTGCCTGTGATTTTCAGCTGATGACCCCTTTGTTAATGAAGCATGCAATCCTCATTTGGCAGGGGCCACAGGTAGGACGGCCCTCTTGCAGGTGAAACGTTATTTGCCACGTTTTGCAGAGTATTAGCCCGAACCTATATTTGGTTGGCACCTGTGCTCCAGAACTGGCATCCCACCTTGTGAGAAGGCAGCATGCCACTCTGACAGATGGGGAGGAATGTGAGCATGCCAGCAGAGCAGGGCATGTATCAAGGGGTCACATTTCTCTCCAGGAATGTTGAAATACCGGTACATACAGAGCTCCTGAATCTGGGCACACGTGTTTCTTGGCAGCCACCAAAGCTCCTGCTGGATATCTTGGCACAGGACGTGAGGAAGCTTAGTGAATTTTCATGGCTTTCCTAGGGTTTCTACACCATGGGAGCCTACATGTAATTTCTGCTAAGAATGGCCCTGTGAGTGTAAACAGAAGTGGGAATGTATTTTGCAAATTATTCTTTCTTATTAATAGATTAAGAACTGTTAAAATGCCATCATAGCTTTCATGGATAATGATTCTTTTGATTAGTTAATGGTTGGTTTATCCTGGTCTGAGAGCAATAGAACGTGTGGCTTGGCAATCTACCCAAATTGCCAATGTCACAGCTTAAACTTCTACCATTTCTTTCTTGTACTTTATTTTGTTTTAGCTTAAAAGTAAATTCTGCAATCCCATCATACTTTTGTGCTTCATCAAGAAATTAGCTTTTTTTCTGTGCTCCCCCAGATGATATAATGTATTAAAATTAACTCTGGGATGTTCCTTTCTTTTCCTGAAGGTAATTCTGAATGGTTTATTTCAGTGTTTTTACTTTTTTCCTCCAGAATTACTGTAAAGCTTTTCTATTTCATCCATTACAGCACAGTGTTTTTCACATTTGAATAGCTGCATCAACATGAATCCTTTATAAGGACCTTAAAAACAAACTTTGCCAAGTCCCAGAATACAGAAGCTGATTCACATCCCAATACTCAGCTGCCTCATGAATAAAGGAGAGTCTGTGCCTGACACTTTGAAGCTGTAGCTGTTAAACCATACAGACTATTTACCTCAATAAATCATTATAAGAAACTAAGGTACAATTATACCCACAGAGAAATAGAATTCAAAACACTGATTTATGTGGTTCAGTGCCTGTTCCTTTTTCCATCATGTTTTGAATTTTATGCATGTTTGTCATCTTTGGCTGCTTCCATGTATCTTTAAACTAATAGGTCTTGCTTTTTTAACATTCCTCATTAGGTTTGTTATTTTAGTTTGACATACAGACATGATTTGCACGCTGTACAAAGTTTTGCATTTAAAATTAACTATCTAATTTCTTATGCTATAGACCAAAAATGGAAAATGTGGGTAATTTGTTTAAACTAACATACACCCTTCTCTGGTTAATTTGTGACCATCTAAGCTGAAATCCCATATTAGCTGAGGATTTTTTTTGTTGCTTATTTGTGAGATCTGAAGAGAAATCACTATACAAAGGAATCTATCATTGTGCTTTTCAGACTGTGCCTGCTAATCACAAAGAGATGGAAGCATAGGAAATTACATTTGGAACAATTTCCTCAATTTCTGTACCCCTTGAAGAGGCGAAATGAATCTAAAAGATAAAAATTCAGTGAGATGAAAGTGCAGCCTCAGAGGAAGGAATGGCACTGAAACCAACAAATAATTCCATATGAAATAGTGGCAGTAAGGTAAATATATCTGGGAAGGGAAGTCCAGAGCAGGCACAGACTGCTGGGCCACCCAAGCCTTGCAGAGAGCCCAGTGCTGTTCTGCAGAGCAACTGGGTGGGGAGGGATTTAATAACCAACAAATGGTGCTCAATAAAGCTTCAGAAATTCACCAAGCATTTAAACCAACATTTCAAATAGGAACAATAGTAAATATGCTGCAGTTCCAAATGCTTTATGCCTTGCTAATAATGCTTGGGTGGATCCAAATGGTCTGGAGTGAGGCTACCTGCCTGATCCCAGGGGTTTGGGTCAGAGCAGTGCTTGTCTGCACTACTGAGAGGGAGCTGGAAATCCATCATTAATTCTGGAGTGATTTATAACATGGAAGTTTTTGGGCCATGTGTATCTTTCATCTATCCAGCTGAAAGAGCTGTGTCTGTTGTAGGCAGGTTTGGCCATTTCAGACTATTTTTGCTTTGTGGTCAGTAATTTGTGTGAGAAGCTGAAACACTCCATCTGTATTTTCATTATCTTACACTGAATCTCATAAGATATTCAATTCATAAGGGAATATGCATCTATAATCTTCAGGTAATACATGAGTAACAGCACAGAGTTTTTTTCATGCAGCCTGTGATTTGCATATGTATGTATGTGTATATAAAACTTACTTTTTGTTGTTTTTGTCTCTATGAATCTACAGGAAATAATAGGAAATAATAATGAGGAAATAATATTATGCCTAAAAATTTGCACATGAAAATTATGTTATTTATCAAGCACTGAAAACTAGCACTGAGTGTTCCATAACCTTGTCCTCAGTAATCCAAGGGTCTATAACATACTGCTTTTACAGTCTGCTAACATTTAAAATGTTTCTGTCATCATATCCATGGAGTTAATAATGTTTGTATACTATTGAAGTAGAGGATTGCTTTTCAGCACAAATCACTATGAACATTTCTACTGCTTGCAGAACAATCTGTTTATTAAAACATACCTGTTGAAATTCCATTATTAAAGCTACATATGCTAGGGCTCTGTAATACTTAAATGCTATTTTTCCTCAGTTCCTAGTGCCCTAGAATAGAGATTCCTGCTCAATTATTAAAAGAGCATGTCATCAATGATTAAGATTCATATTAGGTATTTCCATTAATAAAATTTAAGATTATTAATGTTTTGCATTGTTTTATGGGTCAGTGCTACCATGTCACAAAGAGCCATTTCATTTTGCAATCTACTGAAAAGTATCTCATTCTAAGTTGAAAAAAAATCTGAAATATTTTTAGTGCTTTTAAAAATTTCAAATATTTACTAGGTTATGTCAGCTCAGGTGACTTTGCAACTTCAGTTTTTCAGTTTACTAAGCAGCAAATAGAAATGCATCCTGAATTCTGTTTAAAAGCATCCAAAATTAGGAGTTGTTCACAGTGGAAACTGCAACACCTTCTCAACTATTGGGATGCCACAGAAACTCAGACCAGAAATGGACTATTAGATGTGAAACTTTGCATCAGCTCTCAAATAACACACACCAAACAGAAGAGTGTTTTAATTCCTGGTAAAATCTCTTACTAAAATTTCTAATGTATTCTCAGATGTGTCTCAGATTTGAAACAGGTTCCAGAGCAGTGTAAATGCTTTGGTTGTGCATGTTATGTTTTATTTAAATAATTGTGCAGCTGTAGCCAGCATGTGGATGCAACTTTAGCAGTGTAGAAGGGTCATGTCCATCTTCCCCAGTGAGGAACTTCACAAGTAGAAAACAACCTTATGATCTCATCACAGCACAGGGCTTGAGCTGATTAAACTAAATCAGTGTAATTAGACATAACTTTTGTATGTAGACAAATCTTCAGCGTTACATGAACACAGACCAAGAATAAACTTGCTCAGTTTACAAAACAGACTGTTAGCTGCAGCCTATCACGCAAATAGGGAGATGGGTTTTTAAATAAACTTAATGAGTTAATGATGCAACACTGGATGTGTTAAGGAGGGCAAGATATGTCCCAGGAAAACACTGTGAATATTAACCTTAGGCACCTGAACCAATTTGTTGAGGTTGAATGCTGTTTTTGTGGCTAGACTGCAAAAGTAGTAGCAGGAAGGAAATACAGTTTTCTGCAGGTTTTTTTTCCCCCCATGCTTGTCTTCTATTAGCAGATGCCTTTCACTCACCAAAACTTTAAGTTCAAACAAAGGTTCTTTAATTCTAGCAGTGATTCTTCAGAATATCCAGGGATTACATATAATAGATTGGGAGTATAGCATGAGCAAACAAGGCATCAATAATAACCTTCTAGCATGGTTTTAGCTGGATGTACTGAATTACAAGGAAAACAGTTTAGGATTTTTTCCTAAGTCTCGTGGATCACAGATTGCATGTTTAAAACTGGAAAGGGAGTAGCCAGACAAAGGAAAAGAAACAACATAAAAAGCCTTAAGTTTGCATGAGTTTCATTATGCTGAAATCCTGACCTCAAATCAATAAGAAATCCTTTATCTGACACATATTGAGGGATTATAGACTCAACATTTTAGAGGGTGTGTTTGAACAGCATTGACATCAAAACCTTCTGAAAACTGCAGGTGGATTATGATCTGTGTACTGTTTATATCTGCAAGTACAAGCAGCTGAAGAATTAGTTCAGTCTATCTGTGCTACAGTTTTGCAACTGTGCTAGGTTTATTTCTTAGGAAATAATTACTAAGGAGTGTGTGTGGGTGTCTGTGTTGGTCAAGTGGTTAAGGCATAGGGAGTTGAGAGGTCAGAGTTTTCCTTGCAGTTATTTGACAGATGGTTTTTGTGTGTGGGGTAAATCAAGTTTTGTGTCTGTGTTTCTCTGTAGGTACAGCACGTGTGCACCCAGCAATAGCTCAGTGGGCTGTTACAAGATGTGTTTTAGTATTTTTGAAAGGTGCATTAATATTTTTTATTATTGATATTTAATATTTTTTGAAAGGTGCTGTAGTTACCTTTGAAAGTACAATACAGCTCCACTAAGTGCTGGGATTTGAAAAACATATAATGGACAATGCTGCTTTTCCAAAAAGGTGATGTCTTCCAGGAATCTCTGCTCAGCGAGTCTGGAAACCTCAAGGAAGTCCTGCTGTCCAGTTGTGTTTGAAATGGACCAACACAGGCTGCTCTCTGCATTTTCAACTATTCAGACAACTGTGGTTTGCTGTGGACAGTGTTAGAGGTGCTGAATGCTTCAATACAATAACCATTTACTTGGGTGCTTTGGGAGCTGTGTAACTTATTCTGGGACATTTAAAACAGTGTTTATTGGATCATCTCTTACCATAAAGTGTTTCTTGGACAGCTCTTAAAATATATTCTACATTAAAGGAAAGGGAATAGACACAAATGTGTACCAAAATGAAAAGATGAACTTGAAAACAGAAGAGAAGGGAAATTACTGTAATGAACAAATCATTTGACTGTATCACACTTATTATAAACTCAGGGAAATGCTGCTTGTCAATTATTTTAACAATTTCAGCCCTCTCTTCCCTATTGATGGCCAGCTGTCCTAAAACTGAGAAATGTGAGGGAGCTATACTTTTAAAGAGGAACTTAGATAATGAATGTCTGTTTTCTCCTTGGTATTCAGGAGGAAAAGGTTTTGCATATTGAAAAAAACCTGTGATATCCTTCTAGAAGGATGTTTATAATACTCCTAAAATTAGTCTTCTGTTAATCTTCATGTCAAATGCAAAGAGATTTACCAGTGGCAGCAGTCTTGTTAATGCAAGTCAGGACAACTGTGGGTTAGTGAAAGTAAAAAAGGAACAGTCCAGGATCTGCTGTTACAATATTCCTTCTGTTTGACAAGTTTATGCTTTATATTTCATGTATGTATTTAATATATGCTTTCTGTTTTAAATGAGCATTCAGAGTGTTCTCCTTGACTGCCACTGTGAAATACAACATTTAGTTCTATGTTTAAGTGATGTGTTTTTGTTTGGGGTTTTTTGTCTGTTTGTTTTTTTTTTTTTAATAAAGTTTTAAATCTGTATTTCCTCATGTTTCTGTCAGGATAAATGAAAACTTTCTGTTTTAAGGACTGACAGAGCTTGAACACAATTCATGTGTAATCAGGTAAGTTTTTAGCATGTCCAAGGCTGTGTAAAGGGAATTGTTTGGAGCTGTTTATTGTTCTGGCAACAATAAGAATGACAAAATCTCTGCTGGACAAAACAACAAAACATAGAATTTGGTGATAGTTCAAGTAAAATGGTGGGCAAGTGTGCTTGCAGAAATACAGCAGCAGAAGAAGGATAGGTTACACCTAAAATGAAACCTTACCTTTTGTTGGAAGACTGTTCTGGATTTAAGCAGGTGCAGAATTCTTTCAGGGTTCTCATGGTGCTGGTGCATCTCTGTGGAGCTCAGCAGAGCACAGAATTTGTCTTGTTTAGCATCTCTGCTCAGCAGCATTGCCTTTATTTCAGACTCTTAGCGGCCTCAGCAGCAGAACCCCAATTTTTTGTTGGTGTTGTTGTGCTGGCCCCTCTTAGCTTCCCTTACAATAGGCACTAATTGCACTTGAATCGTTTTTGCTTTCTGATTATAAATGTTAACACATACAAAGAGCTATACCTATTATTCAGATAGAACAAAAATAATTAGTTTGTATGATTGGAGAGCTGCTGGACAAAGGTTTTCCTTGGGAAAAAGTCTATAGTAAAATTTATGACCGTGCATTTTGTTAAGTCTTTAATTAGCACCTCATTAAGAGGTAAGGTGAAGAGTATGGTCAAGCAAGATGTTTTTCTGTTTTTTTTTTCAAAATGTTTGGATTTCTTCAGGAAGCAAAATCATCAATGTGTACCTTCTATTTATATATTTGTTTTCCCATATCTTCTTTCCAGGATAAAATCTGCTTTGTACTGTGTCTCTTCTGTCTATAAGTAGTGCCTGGTAGAATGGAATGCAGTTGTGAGTTGGGTTTTCTATTCTTTGGCCATTTTGTATCACAGCTAAAAATGACGGAATTAATTTTGTTGGGCTGATAAAAATGAATTCTGACAGTTGAGCAGTGGAGCAATTGAACAGAAACAGCAATCTTTTACATATGTAATGAAATTAACATGCAGACAATGGCTGTTTTCATCTTTGATGGTGGCTTTGCTGTTCTTGGATAACAATATAAGTATTTTTATCAATATAATTAATATTTATCATATTAAAAGAACAATTATTTTTAAAGTTTTGGTGGTGGTGATGGAAAAAAGTAAGGAATTCTAAATCTAAGGTTAATTATTTGGAAGTGTGTGATAACATACTGAAGTAAATTAAAGCTGCAACATGAAAGGCAAATATTGTTGCACAATTTTTTTTCTTTTTCAATCTGCTTTAATGAAGTCTCTGTGTGCAACAGATACTTGGAAGCAAGGGAGAAAGTCATTGATAGTGAAATTGTTTACTTGGCTTATAGAACCACCTTTCCAACTTTAGTTCATAAACTTCTGGTCAAAAAAAAATTGCTTGAAAATGTTTTTCTTGGTAAAGGCTAAAATAATAAATTACAGTGCCTACTGGAATTATGTATATCTGTTATTTTTGTATGTTATGAGTAGCAGATTGGAACCATGACTGTTTCCATTTTAAAGTACAACTTCTCAATGTGTAAATAGGTAAGTACTGTATATTTAAAATAACTTTAAAATTGTAAGAAAGACATTAACACACACTATGTAACTATTTATAATTTAATTAAGAATTCTTAATTTCAAGTGTTCATATCTGTAATTCCTGAGGAACATGCAAAGTGTCTGTACACTTACAGGTGCTTTAATAGTTGTGCAGGAAAAGAGGTTCTAGTCCAGAACAGTGTGAATTAAAAAATCCCTTCAGTGTAGAGCAGTTTTAAATTTGCACACTGTCCTGTAAGCAGCCCAGTTCATATTCTTGTATTGTAATTAGTTGATCTCTAATCCTGGTGAGAATTTAGGATGGAGGGATTTCTTTGGATTTTTGGGTGAGTTGAGATGGCTTCAGTCTATTAAAAAAAAAAAAAAAAGATAGCCTTAGTTTCTAGGCTCCTGGTGTGATAGTTAACTACTTTAAATCTTTTATAATACTAAAATAAGGCAGTTAATTAAAAAAGGCAATTTATATTTGCTGTACTGATATGCATTTGCACATCTGAAATTCACTATGTTTGGGAGGGGTTTTATTACTTCCTCTTTATGGTACCAAAACATCTAACCAGGCATGGACATATTTCTTAAGGTATTACAGGAGATGAGTGACAATCCAGCAGATTTGAAGAGATCACTGATTACCCATGAATCTTCCCAGTGACCAACACTCAATAAAGAGGATGTTTGATATCATGAACTCATTACAAAAGGACACCAGTGATTTCTGCCCACTTGTCATAACCTTTCCAGGTAAGAAATGTTTTGAAATACATGAAATGTTTTGAAATACTGTATGTGCTCTAGTAAATGAAGGTGGATAGTTCATAACTGTATTGTTGTAAAGTTTCCTGTGTTTCTCTGGGTGGCAGGGCTGTGAGAAGCGTGCTGGATTGAACAGCACAGCATGGGAAAATTGCCAAACACTGCCTGCATCATCTGCTCTGATGACAGCAGTCCCAAAGGTGCACAGTTGTATATCTGCACTCAGTGATTAAAGAGAATATTGGTCAAAATCCGGGCACTCCACTCTGTGGAGACTGGCTTAGACAAGAGTTGTAGTTTTTAGGTTAAACTAAAGTGCATGGGAAAGACATTTTGTTATCCTTATATTCTTATTCACATGTCTGCTGTTAAGAAGAAACTTCTGTTTCTTTTTTTTTGTTTGTTTTGGGGGGTTTTGTTTGTTTTGATAACAATCTTATTTCTGACAAATCCCCTAAGGAAATATGTTGAACCTAATGAATCAGATGTTGAATCTAATTAAGTTCATCCACTAAGGGTGGTTGAATCCTTGAGCTGTGCTCCTACAGGCAGTTTGAGTTCAACTTGACTTGATCTGCTTGACTAACAAAAATCCAGTTTTGGGGACTGCTACCAAATGTGTATAAAGAAGGACATGGCATTTACAGGTGTTTTTGTTAAATGTTACATTTTCCCAGCCTCAGGGATGCCATCCTCTTCTTCCTCATGCATTTCTCCCTTCCCAGGTTTCTTCCTTGCTCAAGGACACAGAACAAACAGCAGAGCAATGCTGCTAACAAAACAACAAATCAATGCACATCCAAATTGGATTAACCAAACTTTGCTTTTATTATCTCACCCAGGGCAGGCCAGTAAACAAAACTTTAAAAATCAAGTTCCTTACCTTCAAATGGCCTCTACCTTATCTTCTCATCTACACAAGGAAGGCTTAGAAAGGAGAAATTTACTCCCAGGTGTGATCTGTGTAGCTCAGGAGGGATTTTTCCTGTCCTGTGCACCCTACAGAAACTCTGCTTGGTATCTTTTATACCATGAAGGCTTTTTCTTACTTCTTGACCCGTTCAGTGTTTAAGAATCCTGACTTTATTTCTCTGGTATTGTGGTAATTTAAATTCCATATACTTACTCATTCTATCTCAGTGTTTTTAGAGAAAGTGCAGAGGTTTTAGGAAGCTTCTCAGTGGTCAGGCTGGCTCTGGCTCTGGATCCATCCCAGCTGGAGTTGATCTAAGCTTGGGCTGCCTTGTCCTCTCCTCTCTTGGCTCTGCCTCTGTGTTTCCACCTTCTGAGCTGTGCTGGCACTGAAAAGTTTTTTTTGTTTGTTTGTTTGTTTTGTGTTGGTTTTTTTTGTTTTTGTTTTTTTTTTGTTCTTTTTTCTTTTTCTTTTATTTTTCTTCTTCACTTTTGTGGGGTTAGCTTACAGAACAGCAGCCTCCTGGGCTAGCTCCACGTGGGTGTTAGTGCTGAGGCAAGGGAAAGAATAGAAATCCTTGCTTGGTGTGTGAGGCTCTGAGCACCCCAATTCTTTGTAGGATTGAGGTGCCATGGGATCCCTCCCTGCAGCTCCAGCTTTTCCCTGGGCTGATCTCCACACCAGCTCCCGTTCCCTGCCCCTCACAACACAAATCCCAAATTTCCAAATCACAACAGAACCCCTCTCCTTGCCCCCCAAAACTCCAGCATCAGCTTCAGCTGACAGAGCATGGAGCCATGCAATGCTACTGCTGGCAGTGAGGGTGGAGCAAGAAAAGTAAATATTTGTTTTTTTAAAGTAAAAAATAAAAAAAGTACATGCCAGTCATTAAGCCATGTAAAGTAAGCGTGGAATTGCAGCTTGTGAAGTGTATGTATATATATTTATTACATTTTACCAATGAACCAGCCTGTTTAGCCTTGACATGACTTTGGAGAAGACTGTTCTTGAATGGAAGATTGTTCTCCCCCACCTCCTCCTCCCACTCACAACTCCCACTTTGAGTCTTTTGGTAGCCACCTGCAAGCCCCTGTCAATATAAAATCCAGGTCTGGAATCTTTCATATTCCAGAAATCCCTGATGTGTTTTCACACATATATACATGTAATTCCATTTGTATTTACAGAGAAAATCAGTAAAGCAATAGCAATGAAAAAAGAACAACAACTTTAACAGATTTTCATTCAAAAATAATTTCATATGGTTCTCTGAAGTGTGCAGGTAAATTAATAGGAAAGGAATCCTATTGGCCTAAATGATGAGTGTCCCTTCAGCCTTTTGCACAGACCTGCCCCAAGATCCCACTCTGGAGCAGCACAAAGCAGGGAATGACTAAAGGTAAATAAACTGGACAAGAATTGCAATTATTGTCCAAGCTGGAATTCATCTCATTTGCCTTAGTCTCTAAAATACTGCTATCTAGCCTAAATTAATTGTTTCTAGGTCTTTTTGAAGGTGGGGGAAAAGGACAGACTTGTCCAGTGCCAGTTTCTCTTCTGCTCCATGGGCAGAGCAGGCAATATTGAAATGTGCTATGGTGATACCTCTCTGCTCTGTGTATGTGTTTGATTATAAAGGAATTCTGCACAGTTAGCTTATCCTACACAGCTACTTTTAATTTCCTGAACTTTTATGAGCTATAAACTAAGATTGAAGCTCAATTATCATATGCACAAATTTTTAATCCCTTTAAGTGTGGAAAACCTTTATATGACTGTCAGCTTTTTTGTATTAGCTAACTGCAAATATTTCATCAACTTATTACTCTTTACACAGACAGAGCTACATCCATTTTTAAGAAGTTCTGAATTTCTGAGAAATGTAGTGATTTGAACCAGGAAGAATTTTTAAGCAAACATCAGAGAAAATATACAATCTTTGGGTTTTCCATTAAAAAAAAATCTAAAATAAAATAATGCTGGAAACTTTGCTGTGTTTTGGCAATAGCTTGCTTATTGAACATTATTTAGTCCACTGAGTATGTTCATGAAACCTTAGTAAATTTTTGAAGTAAAATTTGCAAGTAGCATAAAAATCTCTAGCTGGCTAATAACAGGATATTCTCTGCATAAGTGTGGTTAAAAATAAGAATTAAAAAAAATAAATCCAGATTTTAAGGACTAGTATCTCTGCATTGAAAGGGCAAGAGTCTAAATCTAAATGTAAGAGTAAAAGCTGGAAAAGATTGAACATATGTTATTTCCCACCAGCACAATATTAAATGCAATTATTTTCTTTCTGCTAAAATCTTGAATATATCTTGCAACACAACCTCAAAGAGTCCCCTGCTGCTGTTGATTATAGTGAATCCCACTTCCTGCCACCCAGTAAGTCTTTGCAATTTTCTCTTTTTCGCCACCCTGTGGAGATAAATAATGTATATTAATGTGGAAATATCAACAGTAAAATCTCTTAATATTCTCCACAAAATAAAGCTTCTCTCTAAATCAAAGGATTTGTATCATTCATTAATTTTTTTGAGCAAAAAGAAGCAAGTTCCTTATGTAAGGGCTTTGAAAAGTTTGAATCTCACTCTTGGAAAACAAGTGTGCCAAATACTGTATAGGAGAGGGATGAGTTTTTTCAAATTGAAAAAAGGATTTGGTATAGCATACTGCATTTAAACCACAGATTTTAATGTTTTCCTTTTTCAGACTCATTAAACAGACCTTGACAAATCCCTGTTTCTCTCCCTTTGACCCAGAACCTTGGGAAGTGTGTCAGGGAATTTAGTGTTGTTTTCCAGGAGTTGCTCCCTGTGCTGAGCCCAGCCATGAAGGATGTTCTGTGAAAGGTTTGTCGTGGTGGCTGTGATAAAAGTGTGCATTCAAATCCAGCACTTTGCTAATTCCCACTTCTGTACAGCAAAAAGGCATAACATGACAAATTTCCTTTGCAGCTCCAGGTTGTAGAAAGGACAAGAGAAGCAAAGGCAGAAGCTCTGACCTGCTGAATGCTGCTTTGCACTCGAGGCTGAGGTTTCAGTGCTTAAGTGGAAAATTGCCATACTAAAGAAATGATTGCTTGCTGACTGTGAGTTGGGGATCTGGGGTGTGTGTGACCATATTGATTCTAAAGTGCTCTTTTTTTGCTTGACATGTTTTTCCTTTTAATTCCAACTTCCAGGAACGTGGGCTCCTTTGATGAACACTGTAAACGTTTCCTAAGTTAATTTAAAAGAAACCCCAAGCCTATAATGCTAACCTTTCTATTGCTTAAATGAGAAAGCTAATTGAAAAAAATGTTCAAACCAGAAAAGGAAAAAAAAAATTGAAAAAAGAAAAGAAAGAAAAAAAAAAGAAGGAAAGAACTCTCAGAAGAGAACCCTTAGTCACCAACATTTTAGATGGTAGTCTGAGGACTCTAACCACTCTGTATTATTAAAATACCATCAAATTAAAATAACAGTGAAATACTGAGACAGAGGCAAATTGTGTCCCCTCCTCTGTGGTTTTGGCAGGCCAGCAGTCAAGGACCCAGCCAGGAGTGTAATTTCTGTGGGAAGGAGGGGAGGGAGAAGGAAGGATACCTTTTGTGTTTCAGGGCTGGAGAATGTGCTACTAGAAAGTTGTGAGCTGCATTTTATTCGCTGGTTTGGTTCTTGGCACTGGTGCAGCACCAGTGCAGGCTGCCACTGACCCAGGGAGAAGCTGTTTCCTCCTTTTGTCCACTCTGCCCTTCCCATAACAGCTGCTGGGAAGGTATTTTCCCCGTGGTGTTTTGTTGAAAGGTAGACAAAATATTTTCAATTATCCCTTGCTGTTAGATTTCTGTGTAAATAATTTGTGTTATGGTAAAAGTCCATCTAAGGCAGGAAGACTGTTTGCTACTTTCAGCCCCAATTCTGTAAACATTTCTATGCATGTTTAGTTTTGTTTTTTTTTTTTTTAATTTCACCATGTGAGCAGTATCCATTTGGGTGAAGTTAAGGATGGCTGTAGCTGCACGTTGGAAACTTGACCTACTTTGCATGTCATTATGCATGGAGCACAATTTTACTCCAAGAGAGTGTCCTGGAGATGGGAAGTCTGAGCTGTGGAAGAGTCCATCGAGGAAATGAAATCTAGCCAACTAATATGAATTAAATATTTTTGTACTTTAGTGTAATATATTCATTCACTACTGGAGAAGTACTAGGAATAACATAAGCATTGACAAAAATTAGAATTTATTCAGTGGCTGAAGCAGAAACCAAAAGCAGCTTGGATGACAGCACAAAGGTGATTTATGAGTGTCTTTCATGATTAGAACTTCAGATTTTGGAATTAGCTTACACTTTGCAAAGAGAGTTTTGTTTGTTTTGAAAATGTAGATATGCTAAGATTTAAAAAAAATTTAATGTCAAGTCAGCTATGTGTTGTCTTACTTGTGTGAGGACATTGTAATAGCAATATTTAAAAGCCTCCTATTGAATGTGATGCAGGATTTTAAGTGTGAAGGCTGAAGCTCATTACTAACTAGGAGTATTTCTACACATCATCTATTCCATTAACTTAGTTCCTGGTACTGCAGAAGTTTAGATGCCCAAAATTATACAGAGTGAAGAATTCTATTAGAGTAAATGGACTCCTGCAAATGTGTGAAGTGAAATGTGTGTGAAACAAGCAGGGCTAGGGCTTTTAATGGGAATCTTGTTATAAATATAATTAATATAAATATAATTGCTACCTGAGGAGTCTTTCATGAATTAAGTCCCCCAACAATCTCCCTCCAGGTAGAGAAACAGGATAAGATGCAAGGTCCAAAAAGGGCAGGCCCAGGTTTTTAGAGGCTGATGCCCACACTCATCCATAGAAGCAGATATGGATCTGTCCAAACTGAGCTCCAGGCAGGCATTCTTAGCATTTTTTTCTACTCAAGTGACTTGGTGTAAGTGACTTGTTCAGAAAACACTCTGTAGGTTTGTAGCACAGCCAGGAATAGAACCCACATCTCCTGACTCACAGTTATAGACCAGACTTCTGCTCAAATTTGTGTTAAAATTTAATTGGCCATGTTTCTCTAGGAGGGGGGATTTATTAATATTGCTGCTACCTTGCAGTGTTTTGTAATTTCCTTGATATGATCCCATTCAATAAAGGTGTAGGGCTGAATGTGAGCTGTCTCTGAGTAGATGCAGAGCATCTGGTTTGTACAAATGGTTTCCCACCAGAAAGGAAAACTTGGAACCGTAGATTTTTAATGCACAGATCTTGTGCTGTTGCAGTGTTAAGAAGTCCTTGTTGTTATGAATGTGCATTATGAGTATATTGTACACAGTCCTGGTATGCAAATGTGTAGCATTCAGAGAAGTGAAATAATTCTGTGTTATTATTATCTTTGTAAATTGCATCTTAAGAGTTTGTTGAGGACTTTACGACGGCAGTTTTCTATAGTCACAGCTATACAGCACAAAGTGTTTCTTTCATTATTAACAATAACTGAGCCAATGAAAATGCTTTTAAATATACACCAGACAAGCAGTTATCCAGCTCTTCCTTCTTACCATCCACAAACCATCTTTTAGCATCTTATAAACGAGCATGTAAAATAGCTTTGTAAACATCTGCTTTTCATTGTTAATTGTCAGGGAAAACTAGAGATTTAAATGCTTCTTTTGTAGCATTCCTTAATCCTATCAGGAAGGAGAGCTCTAGATGCTTCTCCCTTCTCACTGCAGATAGCTTCCATAGGTTGGGGGCTTGCTTCTTTTTCTTCTTTTTTCCTTTTAATTTTTTTTTTTTTTGTAACATCGACAGTTTTTATTTGCTTACAAACAGCTTGTTTTACATCTCAGTTTGAGAGGTCTTGCACAGTAAATTTAAACAAAATATACTATGGAATTATTGATTGCTGGATAAAATGTGTTGAAAATCTAATTTTTTTTCTCATTACGATCTGCTCAGTATTTTCTTTCATATACAAACTATCAGTCAGGTATTGTATCATACATATGCAATAACAAAACAGGAGTATATGTTCATACATAACATAAAAAATAATAAAGTTCACACTGCTACAATGCAATTATTATTTTTTTAGAAACACTGCCTTTATTTTGGTTAGCTTTTCTGTTCTAATAATCAAGTCATTAATGTCAGTTGAGTGTGTCTGGCAATGATTTACCTAAGGTAGCGTTCATAACACACAGTAGCTGCATTATACAGGAAAAATAAATCTATTCATGTTACATTTCCTACCTTTAAAGCTTTTTTTGAAATCTTGTATTATGGTCCTGGATTTGTAACATTTGACTTTTTGCTTTTTGCACACATAAAGGGAACATTTATGATTTAAAACTATTTCATGTTTTATATTTCATGGACAGGAATAAATCTTTTTTTACGCTTGGTTTTTTTTTTTTTTTTCCCAAATCTGCTCCATTTGGGAAAAGATACTTTTTTCACTTAGAGTTTGAATGTTTCCATAGCTTTGGTCTTTTAATTTTGGCGTTTTGAAGTCAAAGTCTGCTTAACTAATTCCTTCAGCACAGTCATTATTTTAGAATAATTTAGATTTTCCCCGTTTTGTTAATTAAATAATAATTTAAGGGTACCATTACCTATTAATGTTTTTATTCCTGCTATTCAATATTTACTTCTAGAACTTCCTAAAAGAATTTTTAAATGGACCTCAGCATCACTGCATGTAAAATTAATTGAAATGACATATTGTTGCAGTTTCTATGACAACCATATCATGATGCTGATGCTCTCAAAAATTTATAAACTACTATTTCAACTATGCTAATAGCACTGAGTAGAGCTAACATTTATTTACTTGGTATTCTTATTAGAATCAAGCTGTTAATACTCAATTTTAAAAAAATCAGCAAAAGGTGTATGTTGGTATTTTTCATTTGTCTGATGTTGGTTTTTTGTGAAGGAATTCTGGCTTTCTGTGAGAACCTTGTTAAAATCTAACTCTGCTACGTTATGTTGATGAAGGGCTTATTGCCTGAAAACAAAGACAATGCAAATCATCACTCCCAAACTTTTAAACACAGCATTCCAAAATAACTCTCACAGTACACAGCAAAAAGCAGTCTTGTTTTGCTAAGCCAGTTTATTTCTATTTCTATTGTCCTAGATGCTAAACCTCAAATGCTTGAGTACTGCTCCACTGACATGACTTACAAAAATAAAATCACAAGCTTAAGTGTCTTCATGAGCAGGCACGGAGTTATAAACAGCCTAATAATATTTACTTATCTTGTAAATATTTTATTGTAAATGTAAAAATATGAAAAGGCTTTGCCTGGTAATTTGAATTATTTTTTTCCATATTAAATACATACCTTTGGTATAATCAGGTTATTTCATCAATCTGCAGGCTTTTAGAAGTTAGCTGATTTTCACAGTTTGACAGGGAACTCTATTACTCAGGCAACACTCACATTGGAATCAATGAGTGTTTTGCTTGAGTAAAAAATTTAGGACCAATGTAAGATGCCTTATTCAAGTTACTTCATAATTATATAGATTGCAATGACTTAAAAAATACTGAGTTTTGCTCTCCAAACATAGTAATTTTATTCAGCCTGACTCGCACTTATTCAAAAAGTGTGTTTTCTATTCAAAATGCGTGATTCTCATGTATAAGAGTTATTGATCATTGATCCAAATAGGAAATAAAACACCTTGATCTTTCAGTCATTTGTCTTAGGAAGATTCCGAAACAGTCCAATCACATTTACTTCACTTCAGCCTTAAATCTGATATTACCCTGGGAAAACGTTCCACATAATTGAATGTTCGAATACGTTGAGATCATGTCGCATTTCAGTTTTACCAGCATGAACGCTTTCTGCAGTTTCTGCCCAACATTCCCGGTTTACTAAGCTATATTTAAACATGTTTTGAAAGATTTATACAGTGATTTGCTTCTTAGTCAACTTTGTTGCAAGAAGTTACTACTGCATTTGTATTTGGGTAAGAAAATGTGCCTGGAGAGGAGAGGAGGGAGGACATGGCCATACTGCCCATGTGGGATATGTCAGGATATTTACAAGCTCCAAATAAAAATTGGACAGCTTGAAACAACTCCATACCCCAAAATATCTTTGTAGACATTTTAACCTTTTGTCCTGGTATTTTCTAAACTGTTAGTCCTTTCCAGCATCATCATTTTAGGCCTCTTTATAAGAAGCACGCACTTCACATGGATAGGACTTGAGCTTCTGGGTGAAACAACTGGCAGTGACATGAGCCTGCAAGATTAGGCCACATAGTCACAAATAAAAAAAATGCAATTTATAAGTGCACAGTGGTACTAATATAAAATACAAAATCATTGGCCTATCTTGAGGATTCCTTTTATTTCTGTTCTATATGTATATGTGGCTAAGTGGCAATACATTTATTTGCAGTGTGGGCCAGTCTCCAGGTCAAAGACAACTTTGTTTATTTATTCTAACCTTCAGGGCTGTTTTTTGATATTTTTGTTTGGTTTTATTTGGGTCTTTTTGTTTGTTTGTTTGTTTGGATTTTTTTTTTACTCAGTTTATGTTTGTAGCACAACAGTTTAGTCGGGGACTTTGAAAATTGTGCTGTGCTAGTGGGGTTATTTTTTATTTGAAGGAATGGGTGTATGAAACAAAACTAAACTGATGGAAGAATTGCAGTGTTACAATAGAAAGCCTATACATGCTCTGTTGAATTCCAGCACGTGCTGTCAGAATGGGACATTGCCAGTGGGAAAATAAAATCACCGTGGTGTGCTGATAGGGGTTTGCAGTCATCATGTTTTAGCAAGATTCTAGGGGTAGATCCTCACAACTTTCATATTTAAACCACTGACCTAGAGCTTACTCTGGGCTGGAATATAAAACAGAGCTGCAGTGGGCTGTAAGGGGGTCCTGCAGCCCAAGCCCCCTCCCAGCCCCTCAAATGTGTGTGCAGGTAAAGCTCTACCTGACACAGACCTTCCTGTCCCCTCTCATTCCCCAGACAAGCTCTGCAATTCCCAGCTGAAGCTGGGGAAATTGGTGTAATATGTGAGGCTACACAGGTGCATTCTCAAGGAAGAGATGCCTTAGAATGTGATGATTGCTTTAAACATCTCTGGCATGGCTTTCTGGAAGAGTACATTTAAAATCACTGTTAATGTTGAGCTGCGTTTTTGGATGGTAGCGGTGTTTTATGGTCATCCTGTTGTACGGAGATGGGAGTTGAAAAATGATTAAAATGACAAACAGGCAAATCCAGCTATTAGGTGAAATTCCCAGATTAGGAGGAGCAGATGCATTTCAGTGAAAATATTTGCACCTTCCACAGTCACGCTATTCTTTTTCTACTTTTACTCTATGCGTGAAAAGCATCAGGTATCCAATCTTAAGGTGATTGCTAATCACAGCTGAATGTAATTGCCATTTTTTGGAGCTTGTTATTAGAGTTCTCATGGTTCACGTGTGGAGCTTACTCTGCCAGTGCAACTAGTAGGTAGGAGTTAAGGGACTTCAACCTTTCCAGTGCAGTCAGTGCTTTTCTGGGTGCCAGGATGCCCTGACATGATGGATGCTTTCCACCAGCTGCTAAAAGCTTCCTGAGAGGAACCCCCTTCTGGGTTAAAGCTTTTCGTGAGAGGTAAGTGATGTGTTGTGCCTCCACATAAATGGATCTGTCTTCTGCAGTAGATCCATTTCCATGGCTTTCATGTGCCTGGAGAACTCATCGTGCTGAGCCTTGTCCACAACTTTTAGCAGCGTCACCCCAGGTACTGTCCATGGGTGGTGACAGCCTAGTATTTATTTTCTTTTTTTCCCATTTCCCTTCCATTAATATAAATATAACCAAAACCCTAGCCTCAAACTTGAAATTAGCTAAAAGACCTGAGAAGGAAAACCTTTCAGGACAGCCGGGGCAGTGATTTTGGCCGGGCAAGGAGGATGGGCAGGGGAGCCAGCAGCGCTCCCTGGCACACGCTCCGAGGGGACGGGGTCGGGGGGATTTCCAGAGAGCGGTGCCGGCGGGAGGAGCGGGCCGGGATGCGCTCTGCCCTCCTCACCCCAATCCCCCGGGGAGCGCCCAGCCACGGCGAGACAGCGAAGGAGCGAGCAAGCCTCGGGGCAGGAGCTTAAGGAAAACCCCGGTGCGGTGCTTTCGCTTTGTGTATTCGCATCTCCTCAGCTCTCCTTGAATCCCCCGCGCCTCTCTCCGTCCCGCCAGGGCAGGCAGCGGTATGCGCTGCTGCGGAGCCCCGAGCGCCCGGCCCGCCCTGCGCGGGGTCCCCGCGGCCGCGGCGCGTCCGGCCGGCCCGGGA
>VXBI01008787.1:1198310-1225287 GCA_013397375.1 Toxostoma redivivum | reverse complement strand
CCTTCTCTTCAGGGAAAAGTAGTTATAGTCTCGTCCCCGTGCGAGTTTCCGGGGCTGTTTGAATCCCGAGGTTTCCGAGACGTTAAGGGACCCCAGTACCTTGAAATCACAACACTTTCTCATCCTTCCCGAGTAGAGTTTATTTTAAAATGTAGTGACAGATCAGCGTTGTATTTTAAGATCACCCACGGCAGGCGAACACATGGTGCGGGAAGATATTGTACGTAAGGAGCTAACACGAGAGGGAGAAAGAGAGAAAGAGAGGAAAAATAAAATCCGAAATAAATCTTCGGAGAGCGCAGCGCTGCTGTCACTGCTCCGCAGCGCTCGCGTGGGTTTCTGCTGGCGGATAACCCCGAGAGACGCGGGATGGAGAAAGGCGAGGGGAGTTTGAGAGGTGCTGGGGGCTCTGCGCTAAGTTTGAGGTGGGTGAGCGCTTTGAAGTTGGCCAGGGGCGGCTCGGGGAGCACACAAAGCTGCGGCCGCCGTGCCGCGCTCGGCCACGGCGCGGCGCTGTCCCCGGCGCGGCCCCCGGATAAAGTTATAGCGAAAACTTTAAAATCGATATCGCGCCCTAATTCGTGATACACGGGGAGGGGGGAAGAAGGCAGTCCATCATCAGAGGGCTCTGTTTACACCCGGGGAAGGGGAGATGCGTGCCGCTTTGTGGCAACAGTCGACTTGGGATTTCTTGCTGCCTTAGCTCTTTGCCGGAGGTCATGCAAATCGACCTTAAAAGAATGCATAAGCCATAAATTAAAATAAACCCTTAGCCAGAGGCTGATCCATAAGTAGACAATACCTAACCTGGACAAAACGGCTTCCTTTGCGAGCTGAAAAAAAGAATAGTGCCTAAACTAAATGCAAAGTAAGTTTTCAGGAAGTATTTCACTTACTATTATTACTGTTATTCTTCTTTTAAAATAAAATAGTGGCAGTTGCAACAAGCTAGCGCAGCTGTTTACAGGCGGTGCTGCAGGATACGAGTGAGGCAAGGTGTGTCTTGTGGAGAGCTTGTTCTTTTCCTTGGTTTCACTACCTTCGAAGCTGTTTATTTTTTTGGATTGGGGATAAGAAGCCTCTTTCACCGTACAAGCAATTTGATGTTTTATCTCGGATAACGCCGAAGAGTTTATGGCCAAATCTGGGTTGCCTGCAACTGTCACATGCGCGCACACAAGCTGTGTCTGTATATAATAGTCTCGGGGCTTGTTTTTTTTCCCGCAGTTTTTGACAATTGTTCCATTCATGATCCTGAAAGGAATCATCAGTGGGAGCTAATGAGAGTGCCTCTGCGCTCGCCCCGCTCCGGGGAGGAGCGGGCACCGGCGCTGCCCGCTCGTGTAATGCATGCACGCGTGTACCGGCGGCGGGGTCGCGGCTGGGGGCAGGCAGGGGACAGGGGACAGCGACAGCAGCAGCCAGGCGAGCTGCGAGCAGCTCCCAGCCGAGCCCCCGGAGCGTGTCCCCGGCCCGGCAGCCCCGGCCCAGGGCCCGGAGCTCACTGCAGGCAGGCACCCCTGGTGCCAGCCCAGCGCTGTCCCCGCTCCCTGCCTGGCCGTGGGGTTTGCTGCGGGTTTGTGACTCGTGGAAGGACGGCAAGGAGGGGAAGTGGCACCGTGAAAGGACAATTAGTGTCGCGTCTGAGTGGGAAGGGGGGCCGCAGGGAAAGGCAGCCCGGTGGGAGCCTGGGGACGCCAGATTAGTGCTGTCCTAGGGGTGTTTCCCAAAAACAGGGAGGTGAAACTTTCTGTGATAAAGTAATATATCTTCGCCTGCTGTTTGTAGATAAAGTATATGTTTATTAAGCAAATTTAAATAGCCTTCGGCACACGAGCGGCACTTTGTTCCTACTGCTTTCTTTTACCCTCACTTTAACATTTTTTTTGCCATTTCCATCTTCAGTGCTGATCGTGAGGACAGGAGAACAGTTCTATCCAGTCCTCAAACAGAGTTTGAAGTCTAAAAATTAACGAATTTCCCTTTCTGTATTCGTGTAATGGAGCAATTTTGAAACCTGTTTTGAGACTTCGACTTGACTTGACTTGTTTTATTGACGTGCTTGTGCCCACTCATTTAATTAAGCCATTATAATACCATAAAGTAAATAATAAGAATGAATGTGAGATATGTGCATGTAGCCTGCCATTATATACAAATATTTCCCTGGAAAAGACCCTTTAAAAACTTTTTTTTAGCACCCCATGATTCTTTGGCAAGATCTTATTGCAGGTTTTTGTTTTGAGCCAGGACATTTCGTGGGTTTTTGTGCTCATGACGTTACATGCACACTACGCTTGGAATATAAACAGCAAGCGTACCTAGCAGCTCATTCTAGTAAAACTGAGGAATAATTATTTATAGTGAGTATATTTAAAAGAAAATAATGAGGTCATTTGGAGTATGCTGCAGTTTGAAGTAGCTCGACACCTGGCAGAAACTACATACGCGTTTTCTTCAGACTCTGCACTATCCATAACTTTTCCTTATAATACATTCTTGTGTTAAGTGAGAAAGGCTGTTTGTAAAACAATCCCCTGGCTGGTTCCAGTGTTGGGTGAAGCTGATCCTGTAATGGCATTTTGTTTTGAACAGTTGCTGTAGTTGAAGTTCCCTCATAAGGTAAGGTGGCACTGGGTCTGAAAGGAGGTCCAAATGCCACATTTATAATTAGACTGCCAATTCAGCACATTGTATCTATTGCTATACAGGGATATACTGCTGTGTCTGGTCTCTCAATAGACTGTATTCAGAATTAGCCAATTCAACTGCTTAAACTTTGGAGTCAAATTTAGAATAGGCAATGAGAGAAGGAAAGAAAGAAAACAATAATGCTTTCTTTTTTTCCCTCAGCTAGCTATTAAAAGCCAAAGAATATACGGAAACCAACCCAGGCACTGCTCTTGGAAGCCCTGCACCGAGCGCAGCCTGGCCAGCCTCGCCTGCAAAACCATTTTGGAGCGCGCTTCTCCGGGGGGAGGGGAAGGTGAGCCCTGGGCATCGCTCCCAGCGCCGCTCTCCGGGCTTCCCGGGCCGCAGCCNTAATGCCCCCGTCTCTGTGCCCTTAATGCCCCCGTCTCTGTGCCCTTAATGTCCCCGGCTCCGTGCCCTCCTTGCCCCGGCTCTTGCTCCTGTCCCCTTTTCCCTGCTGTCCCTTTTCCCTCCCGTCCCCTTTCCCTGCTGTCCCTTTTCCCTCCCGTCCCCTTTCCCTGCTGTCCCTTTTCCCTCCCGTCCCCTTTCCCTGCTGTCCCTTTCCCTGCTGTCACACTCTCGTGTCGCTCTCCGCGCTCCCCCGGCCTCCTCGCCGGGAACTTTAATTCATTCAGCGCTGAGCGCGCAAGGGGCCCTTTGCTCGGCAGTCTCGCATCCTCTGCTAAACGCATTATTTCCTCCCTCCTCCCCGCGGCTCGGTGCTCCGTCTCGGTTCTGCCGGGAGGCTGAACTGGGCTGCCTCAGCTCCCTCGCTTTCCCTCCCTGCTCCATCGCAGGGTGCAAGCCAGTGCCATGTGTATAACACAGCATCAAGGGAGCGAGACAGATGGCTGTCTCTCCCTGCACGTTCCCGACTCTCCGCTCAACTTATGTAACTGCTGCGTTTTTTTCCCCTTTTTTTGCCTTTACACACCGGGGAAAGAGACAAGAGAAACAAAGTGGAGCCCATCAGTTTCACTGGTAAGGCCACAAGTGCCTTACCGGTAGAAAATACTTGCAGAGAATAATAGCTGATGTCCAAAGTTAGTTGCCTTCACTTGTCAGCTTGATTTTGTTCACAAGTGGGAACTGCCAGTGCTTGTTCCCTCGCCAGTGGTTTTTAATATGTGGCCAACAACTGTTCGTGGTCATTTCCCACCAAACTTCTTCTGCTCAACAGAAAAAAAAAAAAAAAGTAAAAATCTCTTTGGACATTTTTTTTGCATCTTTGATCATATTTTTAGTCCAAAGCATCCACATATCCCTGCAGTTCTTGGAGGCCTTGAAATATCTTGTGGCACTAAAGGCCAGAGCTTTTCATGATGATAGCAATAACAAATACAATTTTTTTTTTCTTTCTCAGTTGGCATTAGAAAGTTTCTTTAGTCCTCTTTTATCTGCTAAACACAGTGATCACCTTGGGAGATACCACTTCAGGAAGCATATCCATCAATCTTTTACACTTGGGTTGATTTCCCCCTTGGAAGTGTATAGATCACACTCCAAAGGCTTCAGTCGATTTATCTGTTTGTTTATTTATTTATTTACTTCCCAGAACAAAAATTACTTTGGAAAGCGAAGCCAGGATGCACTTTGCTTCCCACCCCATCCAACGGGATGTTGTACATTTCCCTTTTTTCCACAGCGTCGCTTTCGAGATCAGCGGGCAGGTTTGGCAGACTTTGAGTGTAAAGCCTAAAGTTTTCAGAAGTTCTGTAAATAGGGGGTGTCTGTGTCTGTGTGTGCCATGCCAGCTGCAGTGACACAGAGACATATTTTTAAAAACATTCCAGTTGGTGCAGTAGATGACAGAGGCAGAGCCCGGAGAGGTTTCTCAGGGTGTCAGGAGGCAGCAGTGTGATGTGTGATGTGTTGGCTGTCACAGAGAGCTGCTCAGACACACAGAGGTGCATGTTTCAGGTTTCTGTTTGTCTCTTTCAGTGGCTTTCTGTGTAGCTGTTATTTACACAACTTTCTATTCTTCCTCAGGTAGGACAGAAAGAATGGGAACTTTTAGGGGACTTATTAGCAAACCACAGAAACTGAATTTTCTTTTGTGTGAGCCGTTTGGAGTACATGTTTCTCCCACAGTATGTATCTGTACATGTGTCACTGCAGGCCTTTACATCAAATTATGGAAACAGCAAAACACCTTAAAATCCTCTCATTAGTAAGGTTGTGCACTAGGCTGGTGTGATGTCTGTCTGAAATACGTGCCTATTTATTTAGATGTAGTTCTGCACAGAAGAGAGATCTGATAGACGAATTTGCTGGAAAGCAGCTGATTTCTCCAGTGATAAAACTGGATAATTACACGTTCCCAAAGCCTTTTCAGCACAGAAGTAGGTGTTCTTTTAAAACAGTGTTCTGTGGCAACAACAAATATTTGTGACATCATTGTAAGAGATTTCCTGCCAATTTTTAGTTTACTGTCTTTCAGAAAGTCTAGAGTTCTTTGGAACTCGTGAAACTGCTACAGATATCCATCGTATATTCAAGTATTCAGTGAAGTTTTAAATAATTCTCTTTCAATTAGTACAACAGGAACCTGAAAAATGGATTTTCTCTTAAAGAAACAAGAATCAGTACACAGACATTTCTCCCCTCCTCTTGTATATTTTAAAATACTCATATCAGTTTTTTGTTTACTGTTTTGTCTTCTTAAATTAAGAAGAAAAAAAACAGCGTCCCAAGTCTGAAAATCATTGCTTGGAAATTAGTTCAATCAAATATTTCTTGAATTTGTGAATTGGAATGAGTAAGATAAAATTAGGTATATTGTTAAACTAGGTTAATCAGAGTAATTCCTATATAGTGCAGAATGGATCAATGGATATTTTTTTGAAGTCAGGCAAAACATTCCATCAAGTTAATGTGTTTAAGGGTATCATATCAGGGACAGACAGGTACTAGCAGTGATAAAAAACAGATAACCTGCAACAAAATGATTTACAGATGGGTCATTATCATCTATAGAGAGCTTACACAGATCATATTCTTTAGAAAAAGAGAATGTAATTCTATAGAGCTAGGAGAATTACCTAAATAGGTCTGAATATTTAATGTTTTTTCTGAGTGACTGGTAGAATTTGTCAAAGCAAAATTTTTTAGCCTTCTTAGGGGCAGCATATTGATTAATATAAGATATAGGAAAGGGTTTGTATTTTAAATATTTTTATGTTTATTTTACCTGTGTGTTGAAGTAAAGCTTGGGAAACGTTTTGCTTCTTCTTGTGCAAACTTTGTAGTGCAAACCTTTAAAATATGTTCAAGAATGTAGCATCCAAATTAAAGAAAAAAAAACGTGAAAAGTTTGACGTTAGTGACTTATTAGATTTCAGAACCTATTCCATACAGCGAGTGGCTGAGCTGCATCTCTTCCATCAGTGGCAAGACAGGATATGTCATTTAAATATTTTTTCTTTCTTCTTGAGCTATACAGAAAGGTGTAGTCAATTGTGTCTCCAGTCACTGGTAGACTGACACAAGGCAATAGGGAACTCTAAAACCTTAGAGGTGCAGTATTGATTTGACTGCTAACTGCAAATCCTTCATATCATTGCTCCAAATATCTAACTTTACACCAATATTACCCATTCTTTTTATAGTGACACCATGCTTAGTAAAAAACTTCTAAGCACCGAGGTCAGGTGTTGAGATTGGATTCTAGTTTATTTTTTATGAATCAGATAAAGATTTCTGTGCATGAGACCGTATGTGAAGATGAGAGAACAAGAACATTTCCATATCAAAGGCAATATATCTGAGGCTGCATAGTAATTAAAATGCAGTGGTTTGGACTCTGTGCACTAGCACTTAGGCAGAGCGTTGTTGGGACCTCGTGCAGCGTGCAGGCGGTTGTCTCTTGCATACTTCTAGAAATATACTTATAATTTTGTACAAACATTTATGCCAGTCCACACTTTTCTGTGGATAATTTGTATTTCATCCAAACCATTCAAAGTAGAAGTTATTTTTTGAGCAACCCCCTCATTATGGCTTTTGTGCATCAACTATTTTTATTCTGGTTGTTTGTATTTCCTCTTACCAGAATGATGGCTTGTTTATAGTCATATTTTTTTGTGTATTTCGCTAAGACCCCTTCCATATACCACTGAAATTTTACAACTTGCATAAAATATCTTGTATTAGAAACAAAAATGCTAATATCTTTTCAGATTTATTGCAAATGGTGTGATTTCTTACATGCCATACTTTATGGCAAATTAAATGCATGTGCTGGAACATAATATTTTTAATGGAACAATATGTGTTTACTAATTCCAACTAACTGTTACACAGCATAAGGAGAATTTATACATTACTCCCAGGACCTGCTGTTGTGGGAAAATTGACATAAAATACTGCAGGGTGCTCCCTATCTGGAAACTCTTTTCTGGAGTAAATGTGACTTTAATTCCTGAGTGCATCACCCCGAGCTGTTGCTGTTGAATTGTTTACTTCACAAACTGTGTTGGTCAGTGTCCCAGTGCGGAGGAGGCAGAGTTCTGTGAGTTCCCTCATTACTCAGAGATGCTCTGTCCACTAAGGCTCCAGAACTCCTGAGGTGGAGCTTTTTAGGAAGCCTTTGTGCTTAAACAGATGTTTGCACTGTGATTGTGTTGCAGCAATCTTAGTTTTTCCCAGTTTTAGGTGATGACTGATGGATGCATCCATGGGTGTTTTGGAATCCCACCCTTTCAGAGACTGTTCTGCTGTTTCTTACATCTGGGAGATTGCTGGGGCTGGTTCCACAAGGTCCTGACCATTTGTGGTTAGTGCAAACCCATGGCATTTCTGCACCAGTGGGGGGTTAACCTCAGTGTCATGGCCTAATTCCAGCTGAGATCTAAGATAGCATGGAGCTGCCCATCCACATTCTTGGAGTTTTAACTGGCTCAGTGAATCCTCCCTTCCTTTCCTCAGTGTTGTAGTTGTGCTGAGGAACCTCACCTGAGAAGGAACAAATCCACCTGTTGAACTAATAATAGGTAGAACTAGATGAGGACTCAGATTTTGGGAGCTTTCTGGAGAAGAGCCGTGTCATATAAGCCAGTCTAACTGGCTTATTGCTATTAGAATGAGCATTTTGAAGGATTTGATATATATGGAATTTGGATGTTGAGCTATTTCAGAGGAATATTTTGATATAATTTGGTATTTGACAGATTCTCAGCTGGTACAAGCCAGTGTAACTCTGTTTACTTAAGCAGGAGGGTGCCTTTTTACTCTAGCCACAATCACATTCCTTAGGCCAGGATGCAGTTCCTTCTGGGTTCCATGGAAAGAACTTTTTGTGATTTTGTGGGGATGGGACTCGTGTGTCAAGGCCCTGCTTGCATTGGATTAACTGTAGAGAATAATTTTGTATCAATCAGGGTGGAATCAGGTTTGCTTACATCATGTTTTCTGTGGCTTTAGGATGATATTAACAGGAATTCTTCCCATGTAAACTACGTTAGACCAACTGTCCCTCCATATCTATGTTCCAGCAGGTCTTCTGGTGCAGTGTGTTATGCAGCATGTGGGCTGGCTTGCAGGCTTCCTGTAATTGTGGGGACTTGGGCTGTGTGCTTTTATTTTTTTTGTTTTGCTTTTCTTTCATTCATACCTGATCTGCTGAGGGCAGATTCTCTTCTTGCATGTCCTTTCATATTTTTTTTCTGCTATGGGATTCATGTAGGCCACCACAGTGGGAATGTTCAACCTTTAGTGCAAATATATGTAGATATGCACATGGCATTTTTTAGTGTCCCTAAGTAATTGTGTTTTAACATATAGTAGTAGTGATTTTGTTATGGTAGCCCCTAGGAGTGAAATTGAGTATTCACCTCTGGTTTACATGCATACATTCTTACATTCTGCTGTTTGTATTATTCTCATTGCTTAACCAAAAGGTCAAAGATGAATTCTAGGAAAACCCTTTCCATGCTTTCAGGTTGCATTCTATAGGCCCCAGCTCCCATTACATTCCCTGTTCTTTGCACATGGAAATTTTTGTGCCTATGGTGTTTGTCTTTGGAAGTAACAATGGAATCTTCATTTATTTCAAAGCAAGTTAGATATTATTGGCTTTTCACCTTGGTTTCATGAGCTAGAAGGTAGTAGACTGGTGTTGGGATGGGATGATGGTTACACAGACTGTGAGATTCAGTGTAGAGAAGAGTAGTGAGATGGAAAAATGTGAAACAGAGGAGACCAAGAAAGGCATTGGCACATAATGCTCAAGAAAAATAACTAAGACAAGGCAAATTCTCATTCTCATGTGTCCCTGTGCTTACCCTCAACACTCAGCCTGGACTTTAAGGAACCAAGTCTGCTGCATATTCAAGCAGCTCGGTGGGTCCTTGCTCCCTGCTTCAAAGACCTTCCCTCAGCCTTTGGTGAAAGCCAAAAGGCTTTTCTTTCCTTGCTGGTCTACACAGTCTTTCCTTCTATTTTGTGTTTTTATTCAGTCAGTGAAAATTCTCATTATTTTTAACTTCTCTACCCCCCAAGACAAGAAGGATTCAATCTGTGATGTTTAGCCAAAGCTCTGGTGAGCAGTGGCAGTGCAGCTACACCGGTGTGTATTTTACTGTGCCATGTGTTTTATGGGCTGCATGGGTGTGCCCGCTGAAGGTTGATTTGAAAACACCATTGCACAACACCGTGTGATGGAATGGGATCAAATTACAAACACAGACTCATCACTGTGGTGTAAAAGTGAAATACTTTGAATGCTGTGAGTGTTGTATAGCCTTTCCAGGGAAAGAGGAAATGTGCATGGGAGAGTTAAAATGTACCTGAAGAGTTATTACTGAGAATTAACTGGAGTTTCTAATTATGAAGTATTCCCTTGGACAGATTGAATTCAGTTTTTCACAATATGAGTGTAAGATAACCAAACCCAAAAGGAGCAGGTAGAAGCTGTTTTGCTCAATCGTTTGTATGGGTGATTTCCATTAGAAGTGCAAACATCAAGGTTTAAGCTGTTGCAGTTTTTACTTCTGATGAGTCCCTCCTCCAGCCCAGTCAAAGTGACACAGAAATGCCCAGGATAACCAATAACCCAGTAAGAATCAAATCCATCCCCAGACTGGTTTGGACTGCCGTGTTCCTGCTGTGGAAAACTTTTCTATTTCAGTAATTCTGCTCGGGACGATTAGATAAAAAGATGAAGGCTCGTTTCCCCTCACACTGGTGAAGCGTGGCTCCCCCATGATACTTCCTGTCTTTCACATATTGTGCCTTTAGTGTCAATAGCAACTGGATGCAAATCAGGGTGGCATCTGCTGGTTTGTTTTCAGCTGACCGGGCTGTGCAGCACATAGGGAATTTACCGCCAGGACGCTGTGACCTCACCCCAGACAAGTGACATTCCCACAAGTAGGTAATGAAGCACCCCTATTGAGAGTAGCTGAAGTCCAAATCCTCAGCAGAGTTATTACACATTCAGTTTAAGCAGCTCTCCCAAACTTTAAAGCTGTGCCTTGGTTTTTTTTTAAATCCAGTCAGTGTTGTAGCTGGAGCGGCAGCTGCCGCTGGGCTCTGCTGATGCCACTCTGTGCTGAATTGGGCCTTCTTGGAAGTGTGTGGGAGAAAAGAAGGGATGAAAACACAAAGGAAGAGGAAGGGAAGGGCTATGAAAGGGCAAAGATGGGAGGGAAGAGTGAGTGAATGCATATATAATTGAAGTGAATAGCAGCTGTAATGCTCATATTGCTGTTGAGCATGCATAGAGGTTTTCTGTAGTCACATGGTATTTGGATACAGCTTGATATATGTAAATTTTAAAAACTTCTCCATATAGGTGGTGTAATGCTGTCTTCTAAAGAAGATAACATGCAGTGGTTGAAGAAGTCCCTTTAGTGCTTATGGTACTCAAGACTGAACTCTGTATTCCTTTTCTGTTGCTCATCAAGTTATTCACAGCAAATTCTTTGGGACACAAGTTATCTGTCCTTGCTGTCTGAGAAAATGTAGGTTTCTGGGAAAGGCTTGAGTGGATCAGTTTGGTCATATCAGTCTTTTTTAGAAGTGCACATAAATATTATTTATATCATCGATCTGTGAATGGTTAGCATGAATCGTAAACATTTTTATGTTTTACTGACAGCTGTTGATAGCAAATATTTTTGAAAGGATTAACAGATTCTAGATGACCAGTATAAATTAGTAATCCCAATACACTTGCACACCAGTTTGTGGTCTGAATGCTGGATGTGAAAAGAGATTTTTATTTTATGTCCTTTTGATCGTGTTGGTGATGAAGTTTTGAGACTAGCTGAAAGCAAAGCAGAAATTAAATAGATACTTTAGAATCTGAAGTTGTTTCTGGGGATGAGAAGGGAAGGAGAATACTTGAATGAGAGGAAACAAAAAGAAGAAAGGGGATAGGATGAGAGGCAGACAGACAGGAAAAAACCCTAGGATGCGTGGGGGCAAATAAGCATTAGTGGTTGCAGCCTTTCAAGGCATACCTAATTACTTCATTCTCCTTTGCTTAGGCTCTTCCACTTTCCAAGAACTGAGGATGAGATATCAAAATCAGCACTTTTGTCACTCACAATCAAATGGGATATTAATTGAGGTTAGAGGGGGAGTAATGATTGAACAGCTGTTGATAACTGGGATGTACAAGCTCCAGAACTGTCAATACTGTGTTATGTAAAAGGGAAAGAGTTTTTCTATATTCTCAGCTTTCTGGAAAATAGTGCAGCTCTTGTACTTTTAGCAAGAAGTTTTTTTGGACTTCCTGTGGCAGGCTGTTCTTTTAGAAGAGCTGGACCATGGCCTGCAGCCTTCCAGCTGTGTGTGGTGGGCTGGGCCCATGTTTCAATAACTGAGATGCAGAGGTAACAAACAGGGAGCCAGTCCAACAACACCAGAAATGGGAAGCTTTATCACAAAAGACATTGAGCCACTGAAACTTCCAGGAAGGATTGGTATATCCTCAGTGTTCCTTCTGAAGAGTGCCCAGGGTTAGCAGGATCATTCATTACTGTGGCTTCATTGGAATTCTAAAGCATGTAAAAAAACCACCATGGAGCATATTAATGCTTTTTCTTGGTGAATACTGTGGACCAGCAAATGGATCCCCACAGCAATGTTCCATCTAGTTAAAGCTGCTAGATCGTGGCAGCTGCCTGTCTGATTATTTTAGGATCACTCTATGACTGGCTATGCATGTTCACTATTTCATTTCTTTGCCACAGTGTAATACAGATGTCCAAATGAGGCACAGCAGCCACTGCACAAAATAAATAGCCTTCCACAATTTGTTTCAAAGGTGCATGTGGTTCCTTCTATTCCCTCTAAGTTTCTCTGTGCAAGTACTCACTTGATTAATGTGTCTTACAAAGCTTTTTTAAAGTTCAGAGTCTAATAAAATGACTTTACTTGTGTTTAAAAATATTTGGTATTTCAGTGCTGGGTTTTTTTTCCCAATGAATAGGGCCCTGAAATAAAAAAAAAAAAAAGCAGAACATTAAACAAACAACCCCTTTTGCATGCAGATAAAAGGCTGTTTAATATTAGCCATGATTTGTTTGATGTGCAAAATTAATTTATTTGCATTTTGCTCTTCTGGTATTTTGCTTGTCCAAAAGCATACCCAGTGTCACACTTGGGCCTCCCTCTCCTCGTGGTGAATTCCAGAGTTGTGGTGAAGGCAATTGCTGGGTAAAGAGATTCCCATTTGCCAGAAGCCAGTGACAGCCACAGGCAGCCTGTTCTCTGCTGTTGGAGCCATAATGACTACCATCAAAAGTGTGAAGAGCAGTTTGCCTTTTCTCACCATTTTTGTATTACAATAAACAGCAATGACAAATCAGAGAGCTGGCATTTATTCCCAGTATCGATTCTTACAACTGAACTCAGTAGAAGATGTGTTTTCTCAGACAGAGGAGCTGATGGGTTTTGGTTTTTTGTCTAGACCTAGGGGAGAATATTAATTAATTTATTTGTCTATTCATTTATTTTGGGGGGTCAAAATCAGAACTTTGCAATATCTGCATGGTTCACATCTTTAGAGTGAAATTCAGAATTATTGACTAAGACAGGTAGAAAACTCCTGTGCTTGAGCTCTTCCAGGTCCAGCTCCTAACACCCAAGGGTTCAAGTCCTCTAGGATACCAAGTCCTGGTTCAAAACCCTATACAAGCACATAGTGAGCTTTAAAGCACAGGAATAATCTCAGTGGGAATGAGACCATGTATGTGCTTAAAATTCAGCATGTAGTTAAGTACTTCATTGGATTGGGGCCAGCATGCTTAGCACTTTGGAGGGCTCAATCCTTATTCACTAGTGGTGGTTTATATATTTTTTGGCCTTATGAATTTCCTCTCTGACCTGCTCCTTTGTTTAATGGTCAGCCTGCAACATGGTCAGGATTAAAAACTTCTGGGGCTTGTTTTGTCTAGAAGGCTATGGATAATCTCCAGAGGGAATGGCTCATTTTACATAATTACTGATGCTAAATAAATATGTTCTTTATAATCAACTTATGTTTAATGTGAAATTGCTAAGATTTTTGATCAGGAGACCAACATTTGACCCAGATTTTATTTCTTCTTTGTTTGAACTATGTTGTTTATCTGCAGAAATTAATAATGCCTGTCTACTGTTAGTATATAAAATTCTGAAAATAAATTGTATTTGTTTAGATTGACTGTTCTGTTTCCAAAGTCTCTCTGCTTCCTACTATCATTTTTTAAACTTGTTCCAAATGAGCATTCTTCAATTATTAGCAATGAGCTTTATCTGAGCTGAGATCTCTAGGCAGAACTGTCAGATATTTGGTCTTGACTCAAAATGTCTTGGCCATGTAAGGTAATGGTTCTAATTGTTTTCCTTCTCCTCCTCTCACCTGTTCTGTTAAGAAGAATAATCTTGGCATTACCTCAGTAGTGTTGCAGAAGCCAGAAAATCTTTTTCTGTAATTGTTTGATTGCTATTGCTGTCAATTACATATGAATTTTAAATAAATATTTGTGCATTATCCCCCAAATTCCTGACCAAGTATCACAAAGGCTCGATTGAACAAACTGAATTAAAAAGAGAAAGGAAGCTGGGGGAAAATCCTAGATGTCTCCAGCAAAGGTGATGGATGCCATTTCTCCCCAGCAGGAACAAACCTTGATCTTTCCAAATCTCTGAGGGAAGAGACTTTCATTGTCTCTGTAAGAGTTTTTGCTTGCCCCCACTAGGATGGAATAGGGGCACAGTTAAGTGCTAGCTTAAATCCTGACTGTTTGTCTTTCTTTTTATGCTCTGTCTTTAAAATAGGTGCAGTATTTATACAGCCCAGATTAGAGTGCAGACAGGCATGCTGCTGCACGTCCAGCTGGAGGGACAGGAGCAATCACAAGTTCAGCTCCTCCTTGCTCCTCTCAGCTGAGGTGCAGTGGATGTGATGCCTCAAAGTGTGTCAGCTCAGAGCAGGAGTGCAGGGACAGCAGGGACAGCAGCTCTGCCAGCACTCAGGGCCAGGGAGGAGAACTTGGCCCTGTGCATTGTTTTGGTGCTGCCACAGAGCGTGGTGGCTGAACGTGTCACTTTACTCACAGTGCCCTTCTTCCCTCTTGTGCAATCTGCTGCCACTGCAAGGTGTAAAGAGTGTCTCCAGCTCGTGGTTTGTGTGTTTGAGTGTGCTCTGGGAGCAAATGCTGGCAGTTCCAAGTGTTTGAGCAGATAAATCCAGTGCTGCTGTGGGGACATGGGCTCTGAATCCACCACGAGAATGGAATTTCCAGTTCAGTGTCAGCAAGGTCCTACATGCTTAAACCACTATAACTTTTTTTTTTTTTTTGCCAGCTACCAGAGATTCATTGAAGGAGGAAGGTGAAACATAGGTACTTTTAAAGACATTTATTATCTTTTAAAAATCAGATAGCCCAAGAATGCTTCTAAGAAATTTAGATGATAAAAGTGTTCCCAGGTCTATGAGTAGTGCCAAATGTGTCAAAAATTTGTGCCACTGACATTTTTATCTCAATCTGAGTTCAATTTTCTGTTAGTGATGACTATTTTTTAATATTTTTACTATTATTCTAAAGATTTATTCAGCTTGACAGTTGTAGGATTAAGCTTTACAAACAAAAGGATAATATATCCTCTGTTTACAAGTTACCCAGAGGCCAGGTTTTATAAACTTTAAAAATACAGCTATTGCTAGTTTATAAAATAGACTACTCAGCTTTCCAAGAGAGAAAATAAATCCAGCAATGGAACTGATTTCCATGAGAGCCTGGTACTCTCATGTATAGTAATACATTTTGACCTGAAGCAATGTTACACGTGAATCTTAAAAATGTTTTGAAAGAGGTAAAAATATGGAGCCCAAGGCAGACACATATGGGAGCTGGTTGTGTGAGTATCCCATCCCTCCTCTGGGACCCTTCAGCACTGAGCAAGAGACATTTGGTGCCATTCAGCACAGGGGACACACAGGATTTTGGAATGTGATCTTTGCAGTGCTTTCTGACAATGGGTGCAATGGTTTTCATTAGTCAAGAATCTGATCATGGATCATAGGTGGACCTGGGTTAGCAATAGAGGACAGTTTCTTGTTTTCTGCTGAACTAGCAGTCTTAAAATTTCAATTCAAAACCTAAAGAGATCTAATGACCACAATGAGAAAACAACACATTCTGGAAAAGAATTTAAGATGCACTGGGCAGCACAAGGAACTTTATTTACAAGCGTGAAACGTAAAGAAATTCCACATAAAAACAGATTCCTGTTTTATCATTTGCAGCATGGAAATAATTCATCTTCACACCAACTGTATTTGCAAGAAGTGAAGAGAACATCCATGACTGCAGTGCTGGGCATTTTTATTCAGTGTGGGGTTTTTTTTTTTTTGTCTGTTTGTTTGTTGTTTGGTAATGCTCTCTGTGGGATTTGCCAGGGACTCTGGTGCACCGAGGAGGTGCTGCCCTGTTAGTTCTCAATCTTGTCACTTCTGGGGAGCAGCAGTGAAACTGTTTGCTCCTGACAGCAGACAGCCCCACTGCAGGGCCCTGGTTTCATGTTACATTAAGTATTAGCGCTGTTCTTTCAGGAGCTATTATGCTGTGACATCAAAGATTTTCTGACAGGGCAGTTGTAGGTTAGCACTGAAGTTGTCTACTGAAATTTTTAAGAATGGAATTAAATATATATGATCAGATTTAATATGAGAGATCGGAAACTGCATATAAAGTGGAGTTAGTGGTTAAAGAAAGCTGCAAGAATAATTATTTGGTTTGGCCTATTTGTCCTTTCTTGTCCAAGGCGATTTTTATTGCCTTTAATTTCTACAGCAGTTCCAAAAATGCTGCCATATGTTAACATTTTTGTGCAACTGCTTATTTTCTAAAAAATGTTGTATGAAACAGGAGGAAAAGGTCTTTTATAAAATAAGTGTTCAGTATAGCCTCTGCAGTGCTTATATGAATTAACCCTTGAACAATAATTGTAATAGCCCAAATTATTTTTTTTTTTTTAACTGATTGCCTAATTACTTAAAAGGATTGAGATACACATTTTAAATAGTAAGAAAGCAATTTAAATGGTGAGTAAATGCTTAATAGTGATCACTCATACTTCCATCTTTTTATAAGAGAGGAGCTGTAGCTGTGCATAGATTGCAATATCAACTATTGCCCTTTGGAAATTCTGAATCCAGTTTCTTTGTGACTTACTGGGAAGATGATAGGAATTTGAGACTTGCTGGCTGTGGAGCTGTTCAGGACAAAAAAAAAAAAAAATCTTGAACATGCGCAACTTCAAATGTTCCTGTAGATTTTTATGTGGTGAAATCAGCGTTGCTACAACTATGAAATTACTATTATGCTCTGATGAGGCAAGTTCAGCGACAGGAAATATCAAAATTAATTTTGGAAACACATGCCTGCATATTTTTGATTACGTTACTAAGGCATTTCTTCCATTTAGTAGCAAGCAAGTGAATCATCCATAAAAAATGAAAATGTGTACAATAGAGTAGTACTTTCCCAGTGGGAAAAAAATAAAACAAAGAATCACCACAACTAAGAAGTAGAACAATACTGTTTAGTCATAAGGCATAAGACACAAGACACCAGGGTAATTTTGTTTTATATATAATACTTTCAGGCATGAGAAAAATTACAGAAAGAATGTACCTCTTTTTTTGTAGTGGGATCTATTTTTCTTTCTCTCTTTCTCTCTCTCTTTCTCTCTTTCTCTCTCTCTTTCTCTCTTTCTCTCTTTCTCTCTTTCTCTCTTTCTCTCTTTCTCTCTTTCTCTCTTTCTCTCTTTCTCTCTTTCTCTCTTTTTGCTCTCTTTTTGCTCTTTCTCTCTTTTTGCTCTCTTTTTGCTCTTTCTCTCTTTTTGCTCTCTTTTTGCTCTTTCTCTCTTTTTGCTCTCTTTTTGCTCTTTCTCTCTTTTTGCTCTCTTTCTTTCTTTCCTGTACGATTATGAAGTCCTTGCTCAGGTAATTTAATTATTTTGGGCTTGTTCTGTTCACTGAAAGCTTGCAGGGTGAAATCTAAAGTTTATCTTGCAGTGGAATATGCTATTTGTGCTATGCTGATTGACCAAAACTGGCTGTATGGTAGCTTTGATCAGGCATAATGATTTTAGTTTATTTAGATAACATTGCTTGACTTCTTTGGTTTTGCTGCATTGCAACACTCTTATCAGCAAATCAAAATCTTTGTGGCTGAACATTCAGATCCAGATAGTTTAGAATGAAAACTCAGCCCTTTATGTGGATGTGTGAGGCTCTGGGAATAGTGGCACTACCCTTAGGAAATACTCGCTGACAGGTGGCAACAGTGGAATACAAAATTATCCTTTAGCTCTATAATCTCAAATCACAACATTTAAAGTGTATTTATAGATATATTAAAAGAAAATGTGGATAGGAGAGCTGGGTCTTTCAGAGAATTTTTCAAGTGATTTTAAATGTACATGACAAAATCTGGTTAGCTGCTGTGGCTAAAGTATTTGTTGAGTAGTTCTAATCCCTCAAGAGCAGAAGATTGTAGGTAGATTTCTCTGTGATGCAAAGATGTGTTTTACAACAGATTTTTAATGAACAGTGTGTCCTATCAGGAATCCATTTGACTTTTATGATTTTGGATAGAATATCCTTTCACTTTGGCTGTGATTGCAGAGCCTAAGGACTGTTACCCTGGCAAGCATCATTATGTGAATGTGTCTGCACTCTGTCTGCCCTGACTACATTTTTCTTCTCCCAGCTTTGTTATGGTTTTTTTTTTCTTTTTCTTTTTTTTTTTTTCCTTGACTATTAGAGATGTTACTGTACTTCAGAATAGGAAACTGTTTAGGGAAGGCTTGTCAAAAATTCTCTCCATATAGCAAGGTCTAGAGTCCTCTCAATTTCCTGCCCAGAATGCCTGGAGTTTGTTGAACAGCTAATATTTCAATTTCTATTTAAATAAACAGCAGCAGAACTGACTTGATAAGTGTGCCACTAAATAGATCATGTTACCACTTAACTTGGAGCTAATGCTTAACAGTCTGTTTTGCTCCATTTTGGTGGCAATAGTCATGTAATTCCAGGCAGTTCTAGGAAAGAAACAAACAGCAGTATTATATTGTATTACAGCAGTAATTATATTTGGTTATCAGCAAGTGAAAAGTTGAAAAAAAATCCAGTGTGTGAATGGACATTAAGCAATTTTTTAATTATCTAGGGGAAACAAAGGCTAATTCTGTTCTAAATCTAAAAGTTGTTTTAAAATCTGTGGTTGCACAGAACCCATATAACAAACCCTGGGAAATCTGACCTTCTGATAGGTCAGTGTAGCAGAAGCTTTTTTGTTATAGAATGAAAGAGAATTGCCAAGTCATTAAAGGTATAGGATGTACACACACAGACAGGAAGACAGCTTCAGATAGCTCCAGATTTCCCTGGCTTTTGTTAGACTCCAGAGCACTTAAAACACTTCTGAGAAGTTGTCTTTGTCTCTTGCATGTTTAAAATGTATAAATACAATCAGGGGAGTATCAGTAGAAAGTGATAAAGTTTCTCCTCTCAGCCATTCAGTTTTGCTTTGGTAAATAGATAATGAATCAGGATGTTAAACCTGTACTATGTTTTCAGGGGTCACTTGGGCTTTGAGTGTAAACAGAATCAAATTTCTTGAGCCCGATTCTGTAGCTGCAAGGTGTTTGAATGTCTGGTGTGCATGAGCTGGACTTGTGTGCTTGGACTGTTCAGAAGATGGCTTTTAGAAGCCAAACAAACCTCAGGAGTTACAATTAAAATACCAATGGGGAGGTATTTTTATCCAAATGAATGATAACAAGAGTCCTTTTTACTATTTTACTAATTTTTTTTTTAATGGCACAATGGTCATTTAGATGCCTTAGTTTCTCATTCTTTTTGAGCATCTTACCTGTGTTCACAAAGTCAGGACTCACTTCTTTTCTCACAGCTCTGTTTCAGAGCTGACTGCCAGAAGTAAAAAGTCAATAGAGAATGGTCTAATTTTGGAGATGCCAGCAGTGCTGGAGATGCTATAGGCAGGTCCTGGAAGCCTGTGTACACCATCCTTCATTACTGAGGCTGAACAGAATCTTTCTCTGTCTCCTGGTCTGGGAGAAACTGGGGGTGATCCAGGTCTTAGACTTTGAATGTCTGCTGAGTAAACCTGAATACTTCAGCCCTGATGGGATCATGATAGGTCAAAGTTGCTATCTGATAATATTTTATTTTTATAACAGAACAGAACTTTGCCTCTTCCAGCTGATTTTAAAGTCCAAGGAACTGGGAAAGCACTGCTTAGAATATGTTAGACAAGAAGGCACCACTATCACCTTTGGGCCAGCATGGCCTGCCATGCAATCTATAAAAACAAAAAGCAGAGACAGTGAAAACCTGGCTTATGTCACTCTGTTGGGAGAGAAAAAAACTGTTTCACTCTCCCTTGGTATCCAGTTCCGGGTTACTTGTCATTTGCTGGCTTTGGTGAGAGAAGCCTGAGGGTTTCTGATGACAGGCATTTTCCTCCAGGTTTAGAAGAAGGTTAATGCTTTCATAAGAGTAAGACTCAAAGGAAAGTAAATATGGACCTTGGAGGAGCTTCACTTTTGATTCTGTATGCCCTTTCCATGCAGTTTTCTTCAGTCTCTCTTTTTCTCTGAACAGCCAAAATAACCTATGTAATGATGATTAAGCTCTCTGCATGTTAGAAAGTGAATGTATGCAAGAGAGAAGATGCACAATTGCAATCTGTCTTTTATATTTGTTTAGAGGTGATAAGGGGTGTTGGAGCTTCCAAATAGACAAGATACCAGTAGCCTGTGTTTAATTATTCCTCCACTCTTGAGAGAGAAATACCGTAGGCAAGTATGTTTATTCTCACTTTTCCAGTTGGGAAACTGAAGCAGGAAGGTTTCAAGATGGTTTGGGTCCTAGCCAGAATTTGAACTTGGAAGATATGGCTCATTTCCAGACCCATGCTTAAATGGCAGACCATCTCTCCTTCTTATGCAATATTTTTTAATAAAGATAAGACTTTATGTACCCTTACATATATGGTTAGAAATGGTTCTTCAATGTGCTTGGAGCTGCCTTTTCTCCATGGCTTTTGATGGACCACAAGTTTGATCGATGCTCTAGGGAGGACGCAGAGTTCATGACAAATCTGCCATTTATTCCTGTTTCCTTCCTGCCTGAAGGGATCTGTGCCCTTCTGCAGTGGAGCATTCAGCTTTAGGGCCTCAGCAGCTCTGTTGCAGTGAATTCTAGACTGCAGTGAGTTCACTCATCTTGCTCTTAGCTCAGCAGCCACGGGCTCCCACCCTGTGTGTGACTGAGCATCTCTCCTGTCGTGGCTGTGCAAGCAACCTGAAACACAAACCCACTCCTCCAGAGCATGGCAGAGAGCAAAGCTGAGTTAAACCTCCACCAACTTCCTCCCAATTAATCTTGTCCTCGCATTTTCCTGCGTGTGTTTCATCCCTTGTTTCTGTTTTACAACTCAGCAATATATTCTGTCTGGAAAACAGCATTAAGTGTAGTTACATGCACACACACTGAGAGGAGAATATCCCCCCACAGTGTTTACAGCAACACCTCTAGGTGACGGCAGGCACTGAGCTTTCTTTTTATAGAGCTCCAGACTACAGATCATTAGCTTGATATGGTAGCTCAGTGGTGCAAAGTCATTTGAATATTTATTACCCTTCTTAAGACTTTCGCTTTTCAAGTGGGAAATAAATGTGATAAGACCCCCTTTCTGTCCTCTTGCCTGACATGCTAAGGCACAAATATGTGGAATGGATTTTAATTGTATTTCCTTGAACTTCTGTATTAGAGACCAGCAACTTGGATGCTTTTGAGCAAAAACATGTGTTGAACAACTGCAAAGTTTGTTAGGTCTTTTTACAAGCTTCCCTCGAAGTTAGATAGGAAATTCAGCTCCAAAAGCGAGTTGAATTTTCAAAATTTAATATATAAATATTCATGTCTAATATACAAAAAGGCAGCTTTATAAACTTATATTTGAATGGTGCACTGTTTCTTAAGTGAAGTACGAATTTAAAGGCCCTTAAAACTGGACTTTGCCAACAGTCATAGATTTTTGAGAAATTGTAACAAACCAAACATTGTGTAAATGAAGGCTTAGGGGGGGAAAAAAGCCAAGCCTATTACAATACGATCAGAAAGACATGAAAGCCAGCAGCAGGCAACAGAAAGGCAGAGGCAGGCTCCTGAATATATTTTAAAGGTAGAATGTTGTCAGTGTGTTTTCATTTAGCTATTTTAAGATGTCTATGTTTCACTTGCTGCAGTCACAAATTCTAACTGTGAATAATAGGAATCATTATATGGGTGTAAATGGTATATTGACTACATTTTTCAGGCTCAAACACACCTTCCTTGTTGGCAGTGGAAGGCAATGAATGAGGCATTTTATTAAAACTGGTGCTTGTGGTTCTAATCAAAGGTCACTGGTTAGCTCTCACTTTTCAGTCTCAGATTTGTCTAGATGTTTGATCAGGGGGCTGCAATGAAATTATTATGACAAAGACTTTGTACTAGGCGGTATCTGTCTGCTGAAACTTGAAAGTCTTTGCCACAGTGATGCTGACAGCATGTGAATGCTGAAAGAATGTGCAAGAAATGTTATGTCTTAAAGAAACCTTTACCAAGTATCATCTTCCCTTTGTGTTACGTTTGAAATCGTTTCAGTTGCGATTAAGGTACGAATGAAAAGGTGTTTCATTGATTAAAGGTGGCGTGTTTTTTTTTAAAGTGTACTGTGTGCTTTAAGACAGTCTTCCCATTACTTTGTTCAGTCCCTGCTGCACACAGCAAGTTCATTAACATGCAGATATGCAGTGATTGAAGTCGGTTTGCCTTTTACATTGGAGTTGTCTTGATATAATGAGTTTCTCTTTAATGTTCAAAAAACTGTTGTTACTTTCTAAAAGGGGTTTGTTTGTGAATTTCATTAAATTTAATTCTGTCTTCAAACAATTTCAGTATTGTTCATTTTACCACAATTAACACGCTTGCTGATATTAAAAACTAATTTTTTTTTTTTAAAGAGATGCATTTTAACTTTCAGGCTATGTGTGGTGTGGGGTTGTCATTGATGTTGAATGAGACACCTCCTGTTTAACTCACAGATTCAATATTTTAATTGGTGCCCACGTGCAAAAGTAGTAGAGAAAAGTAGGTTAGGGTTACTCCAACTGCTTTTTCTCTGGGACTGGGATAGACAGCATTCAGTCAAGAAGAGTGAAAAAACTCACTGTGCCAACTTTATTTTCTTTGTTAGAACAGACTGGACAAATGGAGGAGGAACTTGTCTGTCAGAAAATCTGTGTTTGGTAAAGAAAGCAGAATACAGGATGTGAAATCAAAAAGGATTTTTAGAATTTTCTGCTCAGCATTTCTAGTCTGAAATGATTTGTTCACCTGGGAAACTTGGGGTAGAATCTTCCTGGCTGCGAGGTCAGTGAACATCCAGATGTTGGATTTAGGAGTGATTTAGGAAGTGATTGGCTTGGTCTGGAAGGATAAATGAAGGGGATATCAGGCTGAAGGTGGGGTGGGAGAAAAATTACGCTGGAAATACTTTCAACAAATTCAAGTTCAACTGCCCTGGAAGTCTCTCATGGATTAGAAATCTTGTGATATTATGTATTTTAAGAGAAATTATGGTAGGGAACAGAAGTAAAATCTTTAGCTTGAACAAACAGCAGGGATATAGGGAGTAAGTTTACAGCTTGCCATATTAATATTTTTTTAATAAACTGCTCAGTTTCTAAAGATATGATTCTGAATCAATTTTGTGTGAATAGTGTCCACTTATAAAGGTGGTGGCACTGATAATTGGCCTTGATATGAAGGTAATATTACCATCTTAACTTTAATTTTCATGTCTGCACAGGATGGATTATTTACAGCTGTCCCAGGTTACTGTGGGGTGGTTTTGTGGTCTTGGGAAGAATGCAGAGATACACAAATGTCAAATGGGAGCTTCAGTGCTCCCTTCAGGGCTCCTGGCTCTGAAATTTTAGATTCATTTCTGAACAGAGCTGGCAGAAAGTCTGATGCAGATTACAAATGATGGCATTTTGTATGCCCACAAAATTAAAAGTATCTTGTATTTCCAAGAAGGAGCCACTGCTTTGTTACTATTTGGATACTATTGCAATATTATTGTTAAAGAAACATATTTTTCCTATTTGTACTACCATAACAAATGCAAGTTAGGAAAACACTCTACAGCCAATAATACAAATATTTCTTCATTATTGCAATCCCTATATACTTTTTAAAAAATCACTTTTATTATATTATTAAATGATTCACAGACTTCTTTTACTGCTGTCTCTGGGAAAACATTCCTTGTGTTGATGGTTTTATTATCAGAATCTATTTAATCAGTATTGAATTAATTTCCTTTACCTAACTTTTTTCTCCAGTGATGAATCTTCAGTATTAATCAGAACATCCTGTGATGAAAATCTGCATTTTAAAACTTACTGAAACTGCCAAGTCTAACTTCTCTCCAAGTGTAATTCCTAGGCACCTCCTGAACTCAGTTCATGTGCTGGATTTTCTTCTTGCATAAATATTTTATTCATTTAACTTGAGATATCTTTTTTTTTTTCCTGGAGAAACTTTGTTGTCTTCCAAATTAAAATGTTCTCTGTGTAGTATGGAGAGTTTCTCTAACTTCAAGCCCTTTTATGCAGAGTAGAGAAAGGCCTCTTATTCATGTTGCTTTTGTGGTTCTGGGAAGGTTGGTATGGAAAGCCTTAGCTCCTCATTGAGGCATTTGCACAAGATATCTGACATGGTGTGAATATTCCCTGATAAGAATTATCATTTTATCTGATTTATCAGTTTCTTGGTAATGATAGAGTGTGAGAGGAGCTTTATTCTGCTGCCAATTAAGTTGATGTTAGTGAAAATTTCCAGACAAATGAGAGTAGCAAACTGGGCATCTTAGTTGTAGAAATTTAATTTCAGTGAAGACATCTGTTGAAAATGAAGGATCCAATCCTAATGAATGTCCTGTTTATAGTTACAGTCTCTTAGGCACATGATGGAGTCCCATTAAAGTCACTTAAGACTTTTTTTGGGGCTTCAATTGTAGTGTAGCTCCAGCTGTAAAATCAGATTGTTAATTGATCTGACCCCCACACATTTCTGGTTTCTGGTTTTCAGTCTTTATTTTCTTCCCTCTCCCTGTTTTTCTTTATTTTTTCTCTATTTGCATCCCTTGAAAGCAGTTGTTAATCCATTGCTCAGATCAGTTTTATTTTGCCTCTCTAGATTACCAACTTACTGTTTAATTATTCTTTTTTTTTAAGTAATAAAAATGTTTAAATGCTTGCATATGAAAATTTTGTAGAAATAAACTAGAGACTCGAAGTAGACTGGTAGCAGCAAAGATATACAGTGTCTGCCTGAAATGACTTTAGAGTTTGTTAAAATCAAATGACATTCAGTACGGATACTATGAAGAGAAAAATCAAAATAGACACCTAATTATAATTACTTTTTTTCCTGTCATTATATCCGTACGTGCAGAACAACTGATTTGAAATCACAACAGCTCAATTCGGTAGGTACAAAGGTTTTTCCTTCCTTTTTTCCATCATCCACAGGATGTAATATAATTTCTCATACTGACCAAAGTCTGAAATTTCCTTAAGTTGATGGAAATGCTAACTGAATTAGTGAAATTAATTAATAGCACATGACTGCTATCAAGGTTGTAGACACTACAAGTTAATCAAACAAGTAAAATTAAAAGGTTAAGCTGCTGATTTGGTCTCATAGATGGCTTTTCCAGCTGGACAAAGTTGTTATGTTAGCATATACTTTCACTGCTTTTGAAGAAATGTATTGGAGACCTAAGAACAACACTTAAGTGAGAAGGAGGAGATACATTTGTTAAAGGGCTTTGCAATTTTGGAGTGTGGAATGCATTGGCTTTCTTCCAGACTTCCATGACCTTTTGGAAATTTTAGTCTAAACTGCCAGTTCCCTTTGTTAGATGAAAAATAATGTTTATTTCTGAAACTAACCATTCATGCCTGTAGCTTTCAACATGATGTGGGCAAACAGGAGCAATACAGAAACATTTCAGTCTGTATCTCATATGCTGCACAAGGACTGAATGCAACAGGTGCCTGTCATCTGTTTTCATATATTTTTGGAGGGAGCTTGCCTTTCTCCCTACAAAGGGGGATAAATGCATCAGAAATATCTGCATGGGTGCATGCACTTTGTCTGATCCTGAAGGAAGGAAGGAAGTTCTAGGTTTGCTGTTAGACAATAGCTTGATTTAAAGCTAAGCCAAAAAAAAAACAATTAGTGTCAGATCATAAACATGTTAAATACAGGGATGTGTAAACCCCAGTTTGAAATGAGGGGTGGTTGGAATGGTGGCAGAAATGAGATTGCCATGAAGGTCTCAGAGGGGGAAAACAATTATATGCTTCAAATTCTGGTTAGGGGAGTCTTACTGAAATCATAGAATCAGTAAGGTTGGAAAAGACCTGCAGGATCAAGTGCAACCTTTGACCAAATGTATGATCCTGTGGACACTGGGATGATGGCTTCAGTGGGATTGTCTAAAGTCAGAGTTATGATTAACTCCAACACTTTAAAGCTGACTGCTGCTGCAATCAGAGGTGTTTGCCAAGAGCCCACAAAACCAGGCCACCCTTGACCCAGTGGCTCCAATATTTAGGATTAGGAATCTTGCTTTAGGTGCTCCTGTTTCAGCTGCCCTGACAGTTACATTTTAGAAATGGCTCCCATGGGTGTCAGTCTCACCATAGCAGAATATTTAAATTGCTCTGCCCTTGTAACAAAGCTGGTCACTCATGGATTCCCAGAGGAATGCTCCACATGGCACCATCCCTGATTATAAACTGCTCTCCATTTTATCTATAACACATATAATGCTTTGATTAAGCTAACTGTTCCATTTACTGTGCCAGTACCAATTTAGTGTGTGTAAATCTTTCAAAAGGCTGTCCAGCAATTACTGACTTTTCGTAAATCATATGAATCACGTGTTTGACATTGAAAATTTTCCTCCAATATTTTTATTTTTTACAGTAAGCTTTTGTTAAATAAAGTCTGCTAAATAGCAAGGTTTAAATTAGCTTCATTTAGTTTCACAATTTCCTAGGATATGGGAGGTAGAAACTTTTTACCACTTTATCAGTTTTGGCTTTAGATGATTTGTCAAAAAGTACTAATTTTTTCTAAAATTCAGAGATACAATCAGAGGAGTTTTGTGTTTTATTTTGAATTATATTTTTTTTTAAATCTCCTTCCAGTACGTTGCTAAGAGAAATACAAGCAAAAAACGAAATACAAATTTGGCTATCTAAATTGATTGGAATAATTCCAATAACTCCTTGGAATTTTCAGCTTAAGCAGAAAGATAATAAAACACATTCTGTTTGGACAAACTATGCTTTCAAGATGCATTTTTTTCACATCTAGATTATTTACCTGCCACTACTTTTAAAAGATAAAGATTTTGGCAAAGCCTCTAAACTGGAGAATACCACACAGCGTGTGCCTGTATCAGATAGATGGTAACTGAGGAGACTTTTTCCCCTGACCTAAAATGCTTGAGCTGCTCTGCACCCTTCCTCACCTGACATGGAATACACTTCTTGATTTATGTCCCAGGATTTTTAATATCAGCACATCATGGGGGAGGAGGAGGAGAGGCGCGAAGTCGCGGCTCCGTGTCCTCGAGTCGCGAGAAACATTTTTTTTTTTTTTTTTTTTTAAACCCTCTTGAAGGGGGCCAAA